>VXBT01004523.1:1092296-1137276 GCA_013400235.1 Oriolus oriolus
TTTCCTTGCCTTTCCTTGCCTTTCCTTGCCTTTCCTTTCTCCTTGCCTTGCCTTTCCTCTTGCCTTGCCTTTCCTCTTGCCTTGCCTTGCCTTGCCTTCTTCTTTCCCTAGTAGTGCCTCTGCTGAATCTTTTCCTGGTACTTTGTTGACTCATTCCTTAAGGCATGTGGCACCTCAATGATTCTACTCATTCCTATTGAAACTTTCCTCATAAAGTCACCATTGTCATGATCACATTAACCATCATTTTTTTCCCTTCTCTCTCTCTCTAACTTGCCTCTGTTTGGTTACTCCAGCAATAGAGTCCTTAGTTTTCGCTCCCTGTCACATGCTCCCTGACCACTAACACCTTCCTGCTGTCAACTGCAGTTGGAAGAGCCACCTGATTCATGGAAGTCCTCTGTACTTTGACATGAGAGTTTCCCTGTAAATCCTGAGTGGAGACCTTTGCTCCTGCTGGTCAGCAGCTTATCCAAATGAAGTGCTTTCTGTGCAAGAATTGCTGATGCTCAGTAAGTTCTTCTGTCTTCTCTTCTGCTCAGAAATCTGTTTACTGAGGAGTGGTGACAGTCTAGTTTCCCCAACTAGAGCTGCCTAAAAACTGTTTTCCCCTTACTTGTCTTCCTGTGCTAGAAGGCTTTGGAGGCTTTACCGCTGCTTTAAGATACTTTGGCAATGTGTGCCAGTGAAGGGAAGAGCAGTGAAAATGCAGAGGCTGGCCTTGCAGTGTGGGAGGTGGCTTAGCAGTGCAACTACAGCATTATCAGTGTCCATTCTCCCCTTGGATGCTTTGGCCCTTGGTGACACAAAGCACTTTACAAATAATGGTATATTAACCTTCATAGCCTTAGCCCAAGTGGGACAAGATTTGTCCCCACAATACACTTGGAAAAACAGAGACATCCAGCAACGAAATGACTTTGCTGAGCAATCCTGTGGTAAATCAAAGAAAAAAAGAATGAAAAACATCACTCTCAACCTCATGATCTAGTCATGAGTTATTATCTTCCATTACTCAAAGAAAATAAATACATTATCCTGGATGATGTCTCTGCTGGTCTCCAGATTTTGTTCTACTGTCCTCTTTACCTCCAAAGCGTCACCAAAGTCAAAGGTTCTCAACAGACATTTTGATAAAACATGGGGCAGGAGAGGAATGGAGCAGGGTGGCATTAAGTTTTATCACCCCTTAAACTGTAATACTTTCCTTTGCGTGCTCTGTTTCTTATTCACACGGCTATAAAATCTGCCACATCCGGGCGAGAACATCCCTCCAGTCAACCAGGCGGTGTTTACGAACTGGAAAAGGCGTTCTCTCGCTCCTCACCGTGGGGGTGAGACAGAAACATTAACAAGTCGCTTGTGGTTTTCTCTTTCCAGGTTGGGCAATCAGACCCTTCTCAACACCGCAAGAGGGGACATAACAATTTAGGGACACTTTATACCTCTGAAGATTTGCAATCAGCAAATTGTCTGGAACGTGTTTGATTTCCCCACCCACCTCCCCTCCATGGTGTCCCACCACAGAG
The DNA here is from genome assembly GCA_013400235.1 of Oriolus oriolus. Taxonomy (NCBI): domain Eukaryota; kingdom Metazoa; phylum Chordata; class Aves; order Passeriformes; family Corvidae; genus Oriolus; species Oriolus oriolus. Next base: position 1,093,826 of record VXBT01004523.1, read on the forward strand.
CCTCTTGCTAGGGACATCTTGATGTTTGTGGTCTCACAGATTCCTTGCTCCAGCCAAACGTTATTTCTTGTAGTGCTGGTTCTCAGCCGAGCTTGCTTTACATCATAAATGTAAAAAGGTTTCTTTTATAAAAAAATTAAAATAAATTAAACAAAAAAAAGGACGAAACACACAACCAACCTATAAACAGAACATAAAAGCTGTTTAATGGAGTGCATAATGAAGCAGAGAGGAAACAGACTCACATTGATTTTCCCTGACATTTCACCTATTAAATTAAAAGCTTCTTAAGGAAGAGTCTGATTTTTTTTTTTCAGTTAATTTAAGTTCTGTAATGAATAACAAAACCATTATTGTCCCCAGCAAGGGGGACTGAGGCTGTGTGATAGGCAAATCAAGAAGAAATAAGCCCTAAGTACAAAGACCCGCAGGAAAATGTCCCTCCCCATTTCAGACACCCCTTATGCCAGTCTCAACACACTACAGGAGAGATTCTGAAGGAAAACCTGGTCACAGGAAACCACATCTTTGAGACCAAACAAGGAAGTGAGACCTCAGGCCTGCTAACCGAGCTTTGAGGCTTCTACTGTAGCTTTGGGCAAGCTGCTCAGAACCCCAGCCACTTGATCCTGTCCTCTGCACAACAGGAGCAGCAGTGTTGACCACTACTAACCCACCTACTGAGGTTACTGGAAAGATTAATTAATCTCTCAGGCTCTATTGAAGGCAGTGTTCATACCAAGAATTCATCTGGAAGTCCTCATGCAGTAGTTGGGAAAAACTATAAAGCACACCATGTAGCTGGAAACCGGGGAGTAAAGGGCTGCCCACGCTGCAGCAGGGAGACACTTAATGAGGGACTAGATGAAAAAAAATAGCAGCACAGCAGGAAAGTGAAAAAACAATGTAGGATTCATTCCTTCAGGCACAATGACTATTTTTAACATAAACTCAGCCTCACAAGCCAGTGTTTGCTCCTCTCAGGCAGGCAGGAGGGCGCCCCAGTGTGAGGGTCTGTGTGGCTGAGCACAGGGATGCTTGGGGAGGTCAGGGCAAGGGTGTGAATCCCGCATGTTGGCACTGCCAGTGCCATTGTCAGCCCCACAGGTTCTGCCAGTACAGACACCCCAGAGGAGGGCAAGGGGCTGGTGTCACTCACAGAGCCAGGGCATGGCAGGACCAGCAGCCTGGCCACCCAGCAAACTCCGCGTCGCAATGTGGGCCAACTGTCCGCTGCGTTAGGACACGCTTTTTATAGCACTCCAAAATAGGGGGGGAGAGGCCCTTGGTTTCCATGCAGACACTGAACCCTGTCATTCCCAGGGCAGCCCAGCATTCTGGGGGCTGTCTCAGGGCCCACACCACACCACAGCATCTGCTCTTCAGTCACTTGGCATGGTCCTTTCTTGGTTTGTCTTTGGTATGAATGCTCAGGAGCAGCTGCACTGTGCTAAAACTGAAGCTTTGAATTATCAACAGGTCAGAGCAGCCAGAGCAAAGCCTTGAACATAAGCAATATTGGTTCAGTGTCTTAAGAAAGGTGGGGTTTTTCCAAGTGAATGTTAAAAAGAAAAAAAAAGGAAAAAGACTTTTCAATCATAATTCTGCTAAATAGAGCAAAGTTCCCACTTCTGTTAGCGGTGCCATGTCCCTGAGGTGCCAACATGCCTTGGGAGCTGTGTTTGTAACTGAGGAGTCGTTCAGCTTTGAGGTGATGACTTAGCGAGCTCCGTCTCCCTGGGCGTGCCACTCACGTGGGTGACACAACAAAGTGCAATAAATTCCTCCTGCGAGATTTGTGATCTTCAGGGTCTGGAAGCACCACAAAAAGTCTTGCTTGAAAGGATTTTCTTCACACAGATAGAAGTTTTTCTCCAAACCACACACAAAGCAAACCAGGGCTTATAGTACTGATGGGAACACCAGCTGAAGTAACTCTTAAATGGCTCACACAGTTGTAAGAAAACACCTGCATGTCCCAAAAACCATCAACCACAGTAATACTGCTCTTCTGGTTAGCCATGTACAAGCAACCAGTTTGAGTCCTTCTGACTAAGTAATGCCAGAACGCTGTAAATCAGTAAACTTCATGGAAAGATAAACCAAAGAATTGTTCTGGAAAGCTTCTTATGTCACCAGACAGTAGCAGCCTTCCTCAAAGACGTGTTCCTGCACTTCTGGAGGCCTCAGTGGCCCGGCAGTGCAGGGCACACAGGCTGTGTGTGCCATCATGCAGGTGGGCTGGGATGCTGCTGCCAGCCTGGACCCCAGGAGCAGCACTGAGTGGGGACAAGGCGGGCAGTGAAGTCTCTGAGGTCTCTCACAGCAAGCCCACCCACTGGACCATGGGTTTTTCTGCCAGACCCCACGTGCAATTGCCATCATGTCCCACAGGTTGCCAGGGGATTGCCAGCCCTGGCAGGGAGGCCCAGCATGCCACGGCATGGCATAGCACGGGGGCTGGAGTGCTCAGCTATGTGACCAGGTCACCACTTTGTTTGGTTTCACATAACTTCTTGAACTTATTAGGAGGCTGGGGAAAGGAGACATTGTTTTGCTTTGGCTGTGAGGTTTTGGATGCTTTGCTTCCAGGCCTCCATCCCAGTGATCCCAGTGATGAGGACAGATCGAGGGAAGATTAAGTCAATGCCTTAGGAAATTTACAGTTGGAGCCTGGAAGAGAAGGCTGTCTTCTTGGGAGAAAAAAGAAAAGCGATAGTAATGCAAATCAGAATATGTATACATGTGTGTATATATATACACACACATACAAACATGTTTTTTTGCATTTCGGTGTAGTTATGTCTCTGACCATTTATTTCTGTATTTCTCTATTTTAGGTTTCAGGTAGACAGAGGCAATTGAAGAGTTTTCCTCCCACGCACACCCCGCTAGCTATAATGGGGGAATAGCACCACTGTAATTAAAGATCAAGATTTACTGTTAGGCAGAAGGTTTTTCTGAGTGCTTCAGAAATCCACGTGCTTATTCAGACTTTCGTGAAAATTGCTTGCCTCGAGGGCTCCTGGGGAAGGGCTCCAGCACAGCCTCCTCTGTCTGTGAATGAGCAGACACCCCACAGACGATGCAGCAGCAGCAGCAGTGTTGCACTCTTTTTGCACAGTGCGCTGCTCTGCACAGCTATGGCTCATACTTTCTCTTTGGTCCTTTTCACCTGCTGACTCATTTAGTGTTCAGATGGTATTTGATCATCTCCACTACCCCTTTTTGTAAAAAGGAATCTCTGTTTTAAGAGGTTTTTTGAGTTATAAACTGAACCACTGGACAAGGGCTGCCCTGTAAGTCCAGGCAAAGGGGAAAGCTGCCTTTCACAGCTGGTCAGGCTAGTGCAGATGCTGGGTGAAGGCTGGCTTACATGAGTGGCTGCTTCTTTCCAGGAACCTGTCAAAATCACCATTGCAGGCTCTCCATAGTACTCCCCTTCCTTTCCTGTGGTGGGGGACACTCAGACCATCACCCCTAGATAGCAAAACTCAGGTTTGCCTTTGCTGAGCTGAGTCTGGGGATCCAGTGTCAAACCACTGAACCCAGTCTGGGAGTTTCCTCCTCTGCAGCCGAGGCCCCATGTGGCAGAGCAAGTCTGTTGTGAAGTATTATGCCATGGGGAGCAATTTCAGATGTCTCTCCACCCAGTGATTTTGAGACTTTTGTTTTATGCTCTTTAAATCTGGGGGATATGCCTGTGTAATCCGGGGACCCCTGTAGAAGCTTTGCTTTAAAAGCAACAGTTCTGATTCCATAGCTAAAATTTCAAAATCTGCTGAAATATACATGCTGACTCTGATTTTAAATAATTAACATCCAGAGGAAAACAATTAAGCAGCAAGGTATTATTTTAGAGCAATATAACATTTCCTCGTGCCCTTTATCCATTTGTGGACAGGGGGAATGCGTGTCATATTAAAATAAAGCGAATTACTGATCTCCAAGAAGTCAGCCAGGCAACAAAAAGCAAAGGTTCACGGGAGACAGGTCAACCACAGAATGCCGTAATTTGGGGGAACAGGAAAAATCAGACATCATGCCAAACCTTCCACGTGACCTTTCTTAGAGTGACTGTAATAAACTTCAAATGATATTTTAGGGCATACAGAAAAATGAGTGGAATGCAGACAAGAACAAACAAATGAAAAACGTTTAACCTGAAGCACAGAGATCTGGCAGGCCCTTCTGATTTTCACTAAAAAGAAAATCCCCAGATAAGCACAGTGATGGTGCCATCACATGTCTCCCTTTGTACTCCCCTGCCCCATGAAGGCCCAGGGCTCTCTTTGTGATCACAGTGGTTTTACCTTTCCTCTTTGTCTTGTGGCTTTCTGGAGGTGAATTCAAATGAATTTAGGATAACAGCAAGCGTGCATCACACATCTCACACCACTACTGTAACCAACGCCATGGATTAAAAACAGGGGCCTTATACTCTGTTCTTTTGAGGGGAAGTAAACCCCGATATTTCACTGAATTAATATTAAATTAGAGTGAAGTAGGGAATTAAAATTAAATTGATAAGGCTAGACTTAACCAGAAGGGTGATTTGAAAGGGAAACATTGAAAAATAGAGTGGAAGGATGGGAAAATTCTTTTTCTTTTGCTATTCCGTGTTTGTTTGACAAGAAGCACGTTCCTTGTTATTTCATTAATATTGGCATCCTCCCTTTTTGCACCACAAACTCACATGTCTCAAGTGGCATTTTCCAAACTGCATTTGCCATCCATTTCAGGGGTATGTGACAGGCTCACACTGCTTCTAGAGACGTGTTAAGTGCACACAGAAGGTTACAGTTCAACAGGTACTGTTCCCAAAGCACAGCACTGGACTCTGTGCCGGGTGGCTGGCCTATTACTTTCATTATTTGCTATTATCAGCTTCCTTGCAATGGCATATACATATAAATACACTGTAGCTTTTCCTAACGCCTTTTGGGGAGCTGGATTGCATTCGTGGCTGCTTAGGAGATGAAGGTTGCTTGGATGGTTAAGGTGAAAGGCTGTTCACTGCTGCTGCTGTTCTCCTTAAAGCAGCTGGGCTGAGTGCTGAGGCACTGGAAGCACGCAGGGAAGGTGGTATCTTGAAATACTATCAGACAGCAAAATCCATTTTGGAACAATAGGTGGCTTCTCAAGAACGCCTTTGACCTGACACAGAACTGAACCTTTAACCACTAAATTGAGAGATTTGGTCAGGGCTAAAGGTGAAGCTGAGGCACTTGAGACCTGCATGGTTTGGGAAATTATCTAATTAGGACTTTTCAGCAGTGACGTCACGAGGAGTTCCTGATTCCACAGCTGGTTTGTAACTGGCAAGGTTTTTGTGAAGGCTCAAGAGGTCTGAAAGGTCAGCTGGTCCCTGAAAGCTGGTCTGTTCTTTCCTCTATTGTGTTCTGTGCTCCCTGCTTTGGGACCCCTAAGATGCCAGCAGCAACTAAAACAAACCAAAAAAAGAGTTTATTTATCTTTTTTGCCTAGTACACCGCTAGGAAGAAACATTTCCAGACTATGACAATTGTCAATTGTAGGAGAGGAAGTTCAAACATAATCAAAACCACTGATGCATCCCAAACTCCCCAGGCCACAGCTGTTGGCTGAATGGGATTGCTCCTGGCTTCGCAGGGATGAACCTGGCTGGTGTCACGGCACTGACCAGGGTCCCCTTTGAGGTGGCCTGGAGATGCCTCCAGCTGGTGCAGAGGTTATTATCCCTGCTGTGGTTTGCAGGAATGAGTAAGGACAAATGAATGATAAATGCCATGTTGATGTGCCTGTTTAAGCTCCAAGTATCACACCAGTTATCAGCCTCCTTAGCACTGTAATCAATCCATCCTCCTCCACCAGAGAGCTGCAGGCCCCCAGTGTCAACTGGCTTTACAGAGCCTCTCTCCTGCATGTCTCTCACACAGACCCCTACAACCACGCTGCAGGGTGTAGGTCTCGGTATCAAAGCATCTCGTTGTCATTTTTTCCAGTCTCTGCTGAAAGAAACACTCCTCTGCAGCTAACTGTTTCTTGGCCTCTATCTCAGACTGCTAAATCTTCTTTCCTGAAATGCTTATTGTCACTCATCCTGAGGGTTTACAAAGCACGGGTACATTAGGAGACTGCAGAGAAAAGGTATGTGACAACTCACCGCAGGTTGAGTTAAAATTACAATAATCTGTAGTTGGAAAGGCCATCTGTGTTGTTATTCAGAGGCCTGATTTGCTGGGGGACTATGAACTACCACAAAGAGAATGCCCTGTCAGAGAATCCTTAAGCCTAAAATTTTTGGACAGAAGATGCAGGCTGGTTTTAGAAATCTCATTTTCCCTCCCTTGTCTTCCTATTTGGTCTGTTCCCAGTATTTCATGTCCTCCCTTCACCTCTCTTTTTTAGCGCTTTTGCAGCATTAGAGGCAAATGTGGAGTAAATGTTTCTTTGTATGTTCTGCAGAGAAGGACTACTTTGTTCTTTCTCTGCCCTAATGGGCCTGGGATCTCTGGTAACATGCTGCCTGCTCCCCATGACTAACACACTTTGGAAGGCACAACACGCCATCTCAAATGACTTTTTCCACAGTGGAAATGCCTGGTTCTGTAACCCTGTAACTCGAAAACAGGCAGCTTGAGTATCCTTCTGAGGCCAGGCCCAGTGTTCAGTAAAGCAAGTTTTATTAAGGGTGCAAATTTCTGTCTGAAATCCAGCCAGTTCAGAGAAGAAGCATCCAAGGCTGTGGCTTTCATGTGCAATGAAGCATGGCACAGAGCCCCCCAACCTGCCTCAGTCCCTGGCAGTGGGCACACGTGTGCAATGCAGCATGGGGCCGGGACAGAGAAGCAGAGCCCTGTCTCTGCAGTGTTGCCCCAGGCCATTGTGGCCACGCTCCTGCCGTGTTCAGCATTCATTTGTGCAGACCCAGCTCCTGCCCCTCCATGCTCAAACACACATTCCTGGTCTGGTTACACAGACACCATTCATCAGAATGATGTGATAAAATGCTGGTGACCCTCAGGTTTGGGAATAAAACCAACCAAACCAACACTGTTATCTTTAGCCCATCCCCAGCACACCTACCCATTTGAAGTCCGAGCTCCATCGGCCACATGTGTGAAAGCTTGGGCCCAGTCACACAGACCAACAGTCCCAAGCCTTGATGAAGAGGGCTTGAAGAATGGGCCCAGAGTGGGAATGTGCCTGCCTTTGGGTGACTGGGGAAAGCAGGAAAAATGACATACTCAAGGACAAGCCCCTTCTTTTCCAAAAGAAACAGCTCCATGGCAGCTCAGACAACATTTGAAGAGGACGTGTGTGTGTGTGTACAGGTATATGCTGACATAAACACCGTCACCAGACCAGTCATACCCATCACTCTGTGGGTCTAATTCCCTTCAAACTGGGAAAGCAAATACAAGTTAGCCTAGATGACTTAAGAAAATGCTTTGTGCAGGGAGATCTCATTCTGGAAAAGTTCACACTGTCAGATTATGTCCTTGTTGCATGCCCTAAGATGCATAACCACATTTCTGTTCCTGCATGCTGTATCCCTGTTACCTGGAGCATCCTCAGTATATCCTTCCTCAAAGGCCAGCAAAGTGGCAATATACTCTTCACAGCACTAAGTACCAATCATGCAGGGTCAGAAAGAGAATGAGACTGGAGAAAACTGGTTTACATCTCCCTTTCATTCCCCTTCCTTTCTCTCCTTTCTTCTCTTCTTCCCCAGAAATTGTCAGTCCCTCACTTTCCAACCCAAAAGCAATCAAGCTGAAGCAAGATAGCGGGGTGCAGAGGGTGATCTGAGTCAACCCCTTTTATATCAGTTTCAGTTCCTGTTGGGTGTTCTCATGACGTTTCAAAAGACTGCAATCCTAATGAAAACCACACAAGCTCCTGAAATTAAGTTAACTGCTTTTGTAAAAATGCAGGGGTGGCAGGATGAAGGGAGGGGAGAAGGGGGGTTAGAGGAAAGAAAAAGGAAAAGGGAAAGAAAAGAAAACAGGAAAATTAAAGAAAAATCCCTTTCAGGTTGTATTCATGCATGTAAAGACCGCACTGTTTATAAAACCTTATTCTGCCCTGTAAACAAACACACTTGTAGTTACTGCAGAGCAGAAAAGCTACGAAGATTTTCTATTCGACTATTTTTGGCTTAAGAAACCAAAGTAAAATAATTCAGGCAGCTTTTTTTTTTTGGTGCAAGATATCACTCTTGGGGTTTTTTTTCCATATCTCTTTTTGTATTACTTTGTCCATTAATGGATCAGCATGTTTGAAAACCTTCTCTCTTCCTAATAATAGGGTTTCCTAAGCAGCACAAATCCCGTATTTTTTCTGAATGTTGCTGACTTAGACCATGACTTCTTTCTGTGTCTGTACAGAGCTGAGCACAAAAGAACTCCAAATCTTTCTGCACTACTGATTATCCTAATGTAAACTGAAGTAAAATAACGCACTTACAGTTCTAAAGGGAAGTAGCTTAGGGGTCCCAAAATCTAGAGGTTAAAAATAATTATACAGAGAGAGTGAAAAAGACTGTAGAATCCCTAGCCAGACCCCAGTGGAAAGAGGATATGCTGCTTAGATCCCAGAAGAAAGGTTGTTTTGTGGGGCATTGTTGTTGAATAAAAAAGTGTAAGGAGCACATCCATCAAAAAATTAGATATGTAGCTAAGCCTTTGCCTGTCAGAGTCCCAGAAGCATCTGGACTATGCTCTGAGTGATATGGTTTAGTGTTTGGTAGTCCTGAAAAGAGCAGAGATGGACTTGGTGATCTTTAAATATCCCTTGAGACATTCTTGCTTGAGATATTCTAAAATTCTGTGATTGCAACATTTCTTGGCCTATTTTTAGAAGAAGTGTTCTTCAGTGATTTTCTCAAGTCATAGAGCATGTGCAAAATGAACATCCAAAGCAACGTGAGCCCAGCAAAAGGGTAGTGGCTTAGTGCTACCCATTTCAGCAGCCCAGCTGGCCAGATGTCAACCCATCCATTGAAGCTGAGCTTGTTAGCTGTTTAGTCACTTGGGCAGGCACCTTCCTTAATGCAAGTAAGTATACTCACCCTTCATATCTCCAGAAATTTTAACATTTCATTCCTGAGTCTTGTTGCTTGGTCTCCTGCTAAAGCAGTGGGGACATATTCTAGGAACTGAAAGCTTGGTGATCAACCCTTTCCAGCATACCAAGGAATAGTTAAAACCAAGTTTGTCTGACTTTGATGATGACCAGAGAAGAGAAGCCGGAATAAAAAATCAAATCAACGCTTGGCTTTCCATGCCTCTCCATTGGGTAGGTTTTTCTATGACCACTCCCAAAGTAACCTTTTGCTTTTTCCATAATTCGTCAAGGATCACATTTTGAGCCCTCATCAGATTTTTCCATTCTCTAACTCTTCTTCAAGTGTTCACCCCTCATGCCCCTGTTGAAAAAAGCTTGGACTTTAGTGGAGTGCAGGTCAGCATGGAAGCCTCCACCCTAAAGAAGGTTTGGATACCGATGATGATTTCAGACATAGAATGTGCTCAGTAAACCCACTGGTGTCAGTAGATTTGCTTAGAGTACAGGACCATGGCCTGGCCCTTTCTGAGTCACCTTGTGGTTCAGATAACCATTGACAAATGAATTGGAAAAAGCCTCATCGTGCTCTTGTTTTCTAACCAGCTCAGAGAGAACAAAAGATTTTAACAGGATGACAGGGAACCTCTGGCAGGATTTTCAGTGCATTTCTCATGATTTCTAGTGTATACAACAGGGAAAAATCTCTCATTCCTGGTTGTGATGAGCTTCATATATTGTGAAATCCTCCAGAGTTGCAACATGAGAGTGTGGCAATTTCTAGTAGTACCGAGCTTAAACTCACGGGCCTGAACCATAACGTCAAGAAAACTGAAACCTGGCATTGCCCCTAATTGTATGGGAATCGTTATATACATTTTCTATATAGTCAGAGTTATCCACTCCAATGCCAAGATGAACAGGGAAAGCAAAGTCATTAAACACACTTAAAAGTAAACAAAGTTCACCAGAAACTACTTCAGACTACGGACCTCACCCAGAACCCAAGGTGCAGAGGCCTTGGGTAGATGTGTTTTCAAGAGGTCTTTTAGAGCAAGTTGAAAGAAAATATGTCACCTTGAGGATGGAAACTTCGAAACAGTCATTTGCTCTCTTTCCATCTCTCCCTCCTTCTGTCTTCACCAGTGTCCTCAGGCAGCTGGAAGAACCACCAGGGTGATCTCAGTGGTAAACAACGTCCAACATGTTTTTCCCCGCTTTTGATAATGAGCTGGTTTCATCAAAGCTTGGCCCATTTGGAGAGGCTCATGGGGAGTTAAGACCCACAAGGCTTCCTCCTTTGCAATGTGCTTTCAAAAGTTTCCAGGACAATGACATCATGAGAAAAATGCCTGTCTCCTGTTGCCTAGACAAGTTTTGGGAGAGGTGTGCCTCTTTGCTCTGCTCTGCTTTGCTTCAAGTGGGGAAGTTAGACACAGTAGGCTCAGTTTTTCAGAAAATTACAGCAATAGCTCAGCTGTCCAGAGGTGCAAATGCACCTTCAAGGCCCTTCAAGAAGTGGCCCGATTTGCAGACACCTCAGATAGTTCACAGCATTCCACTGCAATGCACACATTCTTACAAACCTGATGATGTAAGTGGGAGGTTTTGGATGCTGAGAACTTCTGTTGATCAGACCTGTGAATACATGAGCCATGCCTTAGCTAGGCAGGGTCTCAGTACAGAGAGAGTATTGCCACTGCAAGGTGGCTCGTGAGCCACTCAGTTCCTCCAGTTATCCCTCCACTGGGACCAGGTATTGCTTCCCTGTTACTCGTTTAGGCCACACTGCTGCTGAGAATACAGCTCATGCTTCACTCTCCAGTGTGGAGCTAAACTACATGGCTCAAATACCACTCTGGGGTTCGTCTGGGGTGAGATGGGAGCATGGGAAGGAGGATGGGTGTCAGTGGGTAACCCACACTGAGCTCCACTGTGCTGCAGCTCGTTCAATTTGCCATGCTGGTCCTCCCAGCTGTAACAGAGGAGCTCAAGGCTTCATGGCAACATAGACCAAAGTGTTTGTTCCTACCCCATGGATCCAGGCTGAAGCTAAAGCTGGCTTTTCTGCTGGTGAAGAGTGGAGCTGAGGTGGATATTCTTTGGAGTGCAAGGCTGACTGGGGAGGGGGGAAGCGAGGGGATTAGGCACAAACTGCTGGTGCTGGGATCAGCATCACTCCTACGTAAACACACAGTGCAGCTCCTTTCACAAGTGAAAGCAACAGTATTTTTGGCTCTCTAAACCTGTCTTTTTGCACAGGCAAGGGATGTGTCAGGCAAAATGTGTTGCAGGCAGCTGCTAGCTTTGCCTAAACCCAGAGTCCGCCCTGTGCACAAGTCTCCCACACATTCCTCGCACTAGATGTGGATAGGACTCTAGCTCAGGGGAAGGAAAGTCTTAAAAATTACTCTTCCAACCTGCTGAAAGCACATGTTACTGCAATGGCTATCAGTGGGGTTTATTTATATATATAGAGTGCTAATTTCCCCTCTCTCGTGTCTGCAGCCACAGAGCCAGGGCACAGCTCGCAGGACTTGTGCACACAGAGCAGAAAACACGTCTGTATCTCCAGATCCCCCAGAACTACACAGCTGTTTGCAGGACTGGAAACCACTAATGCTATCAAGGTTCCTTCCCAGTCAGTATCTTGCAGCTCAGTTAATTCTCAATTACCACAGTCTCTGTACATGAAGAGGAAGGAATAGCAATGGACATAATGAAATCCAGTGCTCTGGGCCCAAAACTGGGAGACATGGACTGCAGCACTCCCACTCCACTGCATCCCCTCTAAGATCTCAGTCAAACTGCTTTGTTTTCAGTGGTTCTCCTGCTTTCAGGCAAGGTTAGTAATGCCCACTTCGTAAGGGGAGATAGGTGGTCAGCAGTAAGTATTTCTACAGCCCTGCAGCATGTGCTCAGCTGGATCAGATCCCACAGTAGCTGGGGACCAAAATCACATCAATAAGATTGTTGCCCTCTGAAAATGAACATTTTTCTGTTTTGCACAACACCTCTTGCCACTCCATCCCATCTCTCCACGCAAGCTGTCTACCTGTTCCCTGAAGCAGGAGGCTGCAGATCCCCTGTAGGGCAATCTGTACAATGGTTGCTCCTTTTTCCTGACTGCCACTGCTGTCTTCAGGTAGCTCTCACATCTGACTGTCTGGTGTGGTCACAAGCCAGTTAAAGCTTGCTACTGGGTCTGTATGGTCAGGAATGGCTTTTGCCATATGTGTTACTTTTGCAACATTTAATTTCCTATTCCATAACTAATCATTTGTAGTCACATTGCAACCCTTTCCATTTAGGGTTGGTTTTTTTTTTTGACTATCCAGATCAGTACTGTATCATCTGTATTTTATCAGCTCACTGTTTATGCCTTTTTGTGTATTTCTGAATACCCTGAACCATGATCCCAGAAGGATTCTCGAAGGACACTGTGGGTAACTTCCCTCTATTGTGAAAGATGACTATTCCAGCCTATTCTATTTCCCTGTTCACTTCAACTTGCCATTATTTTAAGAGAGGAGCTTCCCTACTGCCCCAAGAGAGTTTATTTGCATTAGTCAACCTTTGCAAATGTTCTTTTGAAAATTTGAGTGGTTTAGATCTGCTAGACTACCTTCCTCCATGTGCTTTCTGACTCTTTAAAGAACTCTGTTAGATTTAGAACTTGCTTTCCCACTACAAAAACACATGGCTCATGATGTTAGTATTATACTTATGCATATTTATTTCCATTGATTTTTATGGAACTTTATGAAATTTGCCTGTAACCTGTCCTAAAAGATGAAGTCATGATTGCCACATTCAGGGATTTAACTTGGTGATGGGGTATCCCTTAAATCAGCACCTCCATTTCAGTTCATCTCAGACTACAGGGTGAATGCAAGCTCCTCTGCATCCTCCTCCTCACTTTGATTCTTCTCCTTCTGATACTCCCACTTGAGCAAGTGCCTCCACTTTATGCAGCATAAGAGCTGGCTCTTGCATGAGAACTGCCCATGACTAAACATGCTGGTCCTGCTGCACCAAGAAGCAGTCATTTATGGGCCCTGACAATGTAATGTCCCCACAGCACTCTCGTAAAGCATTTGTCCCATCTGCATGGGGATGCTCAAAATTCCCTCTGTGCTTTCTTCTTTTGCAGCTATTTAAATTCCATTAGCATTTCTGCAGGCACCACCAACATTTGACCGGCTGATGAATACTAGGTCGTAGTCCCACTAGTACTAATGGTCCCTGGCGACCCCCCATCTCTCTAGAGTTACCCTAAATAGATACTCTGTGGTAGGTGTTGATGTGATTAGCTTGTTTCCCTTCTTTGACATTATGCTTTCTGTAATATAGAGGGCCACCTCCCACAAGCACTATCAGATCTGTCTTCCCAACCCCTGGGTGGTAAATTAATGTTGTCATTCATATTTATCCATGACTAAGTGCTCTGAAATGCAGACAGCTGAGGGGCCCCCAGTGTCAGCCTAGACCATAAGCTCCCCGGGGCAGAGCTGGCACCTCTGCTGCGTATGTAACCAAGCTGTGCAACTTTTAAGGCTTCGCCATTTCTCCTGGTGAAGGGATTTGGCTGAACTACAATGTTGAAAGACTAGGTGGTGGAAATTTTTCCAGTTCTCCAGGTTTCACTCAGACATCTTCAACAAAAAGGCCCATGAACCTCTGGGAGCCTTTGGATGAACTTTTACCAGAATTGCAGATAGTCACTAAAACATAAGCCCAGATAAATTTAACAGAGCTTCTGGGTTTGCAGCTAGAGTTTAAATGTGAGTTCTTTCATCAGAGGCACTCTTAAATCAAACTGGGATCTCTTAAAGTACAGTATCTCAGTGATGATTCTTATCCACATGTGAATTTTGCCATTCAGGTCAACACTCTGTCAAAAGCAGATATCAACATATGTGGTTGTGCATCCATCTCCCACAGCGCAGTGCTACACTTCACTAACTTTCTCCAGACCCAAAAAGACTCTCCTTTGCTTGGAGACAGCCACAGCACAGCCTGGCTAGATCACTTTCAAGTGACTCCTTTATCTTTCACAATTGTTTTTCCCTAACAGTGCTTTTCCTCTGGATGAATCTGCTTATACAAATTCAAAGCTTTGAACATGTTGCATTAGTTAACAGAAAAATTCAGCATAGCTAAACTATGCCGTAAGGTCTTTTCTACCCCTCTTCTCCACTGCAGAGAGAGAACAAAGGTTCTGCCCCAGGAAAGCAGGAGATGGAAGAGGAAGAACTGGTGGGGCTGACTATGAGGCTGTAGGCCTGCTCTTCCTGTGGATGCACAAGGAGGGAAGGAAGGAAGGAAGGAAACTTCCTTCAGTTTCCTTCAGTATCAGGCAATATCACACTAGCTGTAAGGGGTGGGTTAGTGGGAAGGAATCTGCCTGTGAAACACCCTTATGAAACCTCAAATTCACTGGAATAAAAAGACAAAATGAAAAACTACTTAGATGCAAAGTGAGTACTGTCATTAAACTCTTCCCTTTGGCATGAACTGCTATCATTCACAGGCATTTCTCAGAAGGTCCAGGGCCTTTCATAGAACGGGGAGAAGATCAGACACACAAAGACTGTGTGTCTCCCTAAGACATTTGGGAGAAAACATTGCCACTTTTAGATTCTGTATTTCAAGATTAGTGGAGAGCAAAAAGGAAGAGAGAGGCATCCTGTAAGAAGAGAAAATAATACCCTGTGTTTATTTCTGCTGAACATAGGAGCATTCAACATCATCTTGTTTTCTAAACCTTTGGTTTAGGAGGGGCTGAACAGATTTTGGGGGAAGCTTCTGGTTAAGTGGCAGAACAAACATGTTGATTCACAGTTCATGCTACAGTGTGTTGTATTATTAAGCTCGAAGTATCTTGAGGACTCCTGAAACACAGCCCACAGCTGTCTGTCTTGTAACAGTTCTTCTTTCATAGCCAATTGCCTACAATGAAACAGAACATTTATGTCACAGCCCAAATAAAGAGGCAAGTGATTCATCAACATCCAAGATTTTAAAAGATGGGCTCGAAGGGCTTGTTAGGTTTTAAATTATAAAGAAAAAAAAAGTATGGAAGAATGAAGTGGTAGGTTTTGATCAGTACTGGAGTCTGTATTCCACAGCAGACAATGCAGAAATGATATCCCAGCATCTGTCTTGCTTTCCACTTCTTTCCTTCCTCCTATGCCTTTCCCCCTGCCATCTCAAGAGTCACAACTCATCTTAAAGTTGGATTGCAAAACTGTCCCGTCCATCTACATTTGGATATCTTAAACAATGTGGCCAGTGTCACATGAAATTTGCCAAAGGACAGCATGAGACCAGTGCAAGTATTTCAGCATCATCTCAACCCCCAGGAAAACACAGGTGCAAATCAAAACGTGCAAAACCTTTCACCATCTGGGGCAGAAACTGATCAACGAAGGGGATTGGGATTGGAAATGATGTTACTGCCCCCACCTCCAGACAGAGAACAACAACTTTTCTTCTAAAAGCAAAATGCAAACAAAGCACCTCTAAAGATGTAAAAACTCTTACAAAACCAACAAAGTTATTTCTGTACAAAATCTACAAGCAAGCATTGAAGCGCTTCCCCTTTATCTGGCTGCTGCCTCCCCATGGTGCACCTGCCTCTCCCCTTACCCTTGTAAACAAGTTATCTTCCACAAGCCAGGGCGTATTTTTCTTCTGTTTTACCCCATGACCTAAAAGCTTGTGATGAAGTAGTATAAGCTTTTTAATGAAACTATCAGAGGTAAAGTAACACGGTAATAATATACCCATCCTACATTATGTGTCTTATCTGAAAAACTATCACCCACATCTTAAAGAAGCTCAAACAGCTGAAAATCCAGCAGATGATGGAAGGTCTGCGCAAAGATGCTGGGCTAAAGTCTGTAGGCACGTCAGCGTGGGAGTGAGGCCCAAAAGTGTGGGAAAAAAGCATTAATGTCTCAAATGCCATCAGCTTCTACCTTTTCCCCTGGCATCTTCCCTAAAGGCATACAGAGGGATAGGTCATCCCAAATCACTGTGAAGAGCTTCCATTTGCCATGCTGGGCAGTTTCAGGACTACATTACTCATCCTCAGATGACTTGTGCTCTGCTGCCCAAGGCTACCTCTCAGTACCCATCCTGATGGACACACTGCACACCTCAGTAGAGCGGCACATCTGTTTATGTTTATGTCCTAGGTGCATGCAGGGAGGTAGCTCCGTGAGACCAGGAGCTGCAGAGCCGGGCTGATGCCAGCTGGCAGTGCTGCGGGTACAGAACTCACAGCTGAACCCAGGTCAGACACGTCCATGATCAGAGTGGAGAGGAATAGTCAAAGTTGCTCACTTTCAAGTGCTGGCTTCTGTCCACGTGCAGAAGTGTGTCACTGGCACCACCGCAGGGCAGAAAACATGACCATGGAAATGGACGCAGTGCTTGGAGAACAAAATGTTCCAATGTGTTTGGCTTGTGATCCCTTGTGCCACAATCTGACTCTGTGGCTTTCTTTAGTCAGTCAAGGCTGTAAGAAATACATCTGTGTCCTCCCACTGCCGAGCAGAGATGCGGCCTCTCCAGCTCAAAGGGAGGGAATTTATGAAATGCCGACATTAAGCAATGCCATCCATTTGCAAGAGTACAAGGCTTCAAGTACCCTGTAGATATATTAATCAACTCCTTTTAAAAATTATTATCGCTCCCATTTTCACTCCTTCTGACCTATATGACTTATCTGCAGATCAGTATGATTTGATGGACACATTGGCGGGATCATTCCCACCTATTCCTATGCCTGGTTTTATCTACTTGCTTCTAAAGTGGACGTTTAATGTTCATATTAAGAATATCCAGATGGCACTAAGGTAATTAACAATAAGGAACAGCATGCCTCAAGACAGGCCAAATTCCAGCTGCCTGAGGTCTGGAGAAAAAAGAAATCCCTTTAGAAAATTAGCCCCAAAATTGTCCATAAATTATATTTTCCCAGTTTCTTAAGAAGCAGTAGGCAACAGCCACCACCCAGTTTGCTCATCCAGCTAGTTCATCAGATCTAGCACAAGGATTTCTACAGTCAAATAAAACAGGCAAACAAGTAGAAGCAGCTCAGGACCCTGGGAAAAGCCAAAGGCAGGCACCCCACTTCACTCTGATATTTATCGTTGCCTCTGGGAGGCACTGAGTGTCAGCTTGTGGGCTTTCATTGCAGGAGAAATTCAAGATCAGATCCTTGGAGTGGTGCAAGGAGGATAATTAATGTTCCCTGAATTTATTAAGAAATATTCATAAGGACAATAGGCGCAGAAATCAAACTGCACCTGAATTGCCATTAAAATTTCCCACTTTCTGCTCCATATTTCATCACCCAGCTTTTCTTCCTGCTCCCATTCACCTTCTCTATTGTGTTTATCATCTTTGCTTTCCAGCCAACATATCCCCTCTAGGGATGGTCTGCTGGCTGCTCTTCCCGCCCCCTCAGTCCTGGGCTCTTCCTGGGTTGCCATCCCAGTGCCTGTGCTCTCATGCCCCATGCTGAGCACAGAGAGCTTAGAGCCATCATTTCTGCAGGTGACAGCGTTGCCCTGGGTCTGCACCACACTTGGAAGATGCTGGCGTGGCCTCTGAAGCCTGGCAGCACCTCACAGCCCTCTCTGGTGACAGCCATGGGGAAGAAGAGGTGGCCCTGCCGCCCTGCATCTCCTTCCCATGACGCCTTCAATTCCTGCTTCAGTGGAGGGGATTTGAACAGAAGGTGATTGATTGTAGATTCATTGAGCTTTGCAGTAATGCACAGCATCCTTGTCCATTATCTTCCTTCAACAGTTGTCTGTCTGATTTTATTATTTCAAGAATAGGTAATTAATAACCATGTTGCAAAGGGTACTAGAAACAAAAATCTCAGTTTGGTCCGAATCTGTTTATTTGGTTTGTCTGCTGTAAGAAAACATGAGTATTTTCACTAAAATATGTGGCAATTTTATATTTTAATGTTTTCATAGGAATGTAAGAATTGCCATCTCAGAGCAGCCTGAGGTCCTGTCACCCTCTTGTCCTGGATCCAAAAATGATAGGTACTTCAGGAGGTGTGCTAAATGATATGTCAGATACATTCCTCAGATCTTCAGATAAAGAAATTATCTCGGGCTCCAAAGCCTCCAAAATCTGATGTTTCAGTCACAAAAGGATCATTATTGATGATCATGAAAATGCATTTCCTTGGTGTCTCTTTAATGTGTGACAGGAACCACCTAAAATATTGGGTGAGTCTGCTGGAACATCACAAGTTAAAGCAAGACCCTAACGCTGGTTATTTTTCCCTTAGCTTTGGGATTTAATTTCAGCTGGCTGCTTTAGGTACTTGATCACGTTCTTTTCAAAATACTTATTTTGAAATTTAAAAAAAAAACCCACCAAAAATCAAAATGAAGTCTAATAAGAACTTTTCCAAATGAGATTATTAAGTGGATTTCATATACTTAGCTACCTTGAATTGATCTAATGCTGCTGCAGAAGAGGCACTCTGCCAGTGATGGTCTTCATCTTGCCCTGGGGAGCACGGTGTGGAGAGCAGGTGCTCTGCACAGGGAAGGGGCCGTGCCTGCTTGGGCAAGGCAGCGCTGCTCCTCCCAGACAGCGCCGAGTGCAGCTCGGGATGGCCCATTGTGGGATGGCCCATTGTGGGATGGCCCATTTTGGGATGGCCTCCAGCCCAGCCCCTGCCTGCCAGCTCTGCCCCGGCAGGCTGCCGTGTGTGTGGGGGTGCACTGCAGGCTCCCTCTGATCGCTCGCTCGGAGGGGAAAGGCCGATGTGCTGCAGCAAGCTCAAGGATTTCATACCCTCTTTGGGTGGTGGCTATTAGCTTCAAGTGCCTTCTCAAGGGAAGCGGAAAATGCACCAGTTTCTTGTGGATTCTGGCCAAAAGATGAATTTCCCCGCTCTGTCACTGGAGGAGTGAAGTGCCTCAGTCCTGAAAAACAGAGCCCTGTCACTGCTGCACTGGAGATGTCCTCTGAAGAGGCAGTTTGTCCAGGTTGGAAACAACACATAAACTTACAAAACACAACCTGCAGCCTCTACAGGTCACAGTACCTGCTGGACAGACAAATTTAGCCTTTGCTGATCAATCCTTTCATGTTCAAGACTCCACCCTCCTCTTATGTGTTCAGATACAACTTTACATCCCTTCCTCACACCAGCAGGGAATCGCCCCACCTGAAGTTAGTGGTCGAAAGCTTGGGAGCCCTCTGCATGCTGCCTGTCCCAAAGGGGCACATTGCTCAGGAGGGAGTGCTGGGGACGCTGGTCTCACCCAGCTGTCCTCAGGATCCCAGCTCAGCAGCAAGTATTGTTACAGGTAGGTGAGATGGAGATGGGGGTGCAGTTAAGCAAGGACTTCACCATTCTCACACCTGAGGGCTCGTACTGGTCCCCACCATTTTTTATTCTGCTCTTCATCCCCAGAGAACAAACCTTATTTTAACCTGGACTGTTCCTAATTTTGCCAGACAGACTAGAGCAGTCAGCAAGGCACTAAAAGACACTCACCTTACCCTGGAGACTCTAGCCTAGCTACTTCTGCCAAGTCTCCAAGAAGGCCATACAGATTTGTATGAGACCAGGGAAATAATGTGACATTCACATTTAAAACTTTGTGTTTTCTGTTGGGAAATATTAGTGCTTTCCATCATGTCAGGGCACTGTAGTTACACACCCATGCTCCATTTCCATATGTGGAACAGGGACATTGAGTTCTGTCCCACTGTGGTCAGTGTGCAGAAGAGAGGTCAAAGCAGGAAGCTGTGACAGATGCCAATACCTGACCAGGGGAGAATAATTATTCACTAGCATGAGGAACAAGTTTCATATGGTAAAACTTCAGGAAGAATTTTATTTAGAGGGGTGAATTCTAGGTCTGAGTAAGTCAGGGCAGACCATTTAGCTCAGTACTGACACTGCACTGGTGAGGGGTTTGGGGTTTTTTTTAATTCAGATGCCAAGCTGAAATTTGGGCTAGGTTTGAACTGATGGTTTGGCATCAAGCTAAAATTTTAAGTTTTGAGGGAACAACAGAAAAAATGCCTGTCTTTTGTTTTGTTCCAGCTCCAAATGCTTCCTCCAACTCAAAGCGATTAGAAGCTATTTAATTTTTTTCTCTCGCTTTCATTTTTACCTTGTGTTTTTTTGTTAAATTGTATTAGTTTTGCACTTCTAAAATGTTCCATGCTGTTGCTAACAAAAAAAAAAAAAAGCTGTATTAAAAAGTCTTTACATAAGACCCTTTTCTCTATGATTTACCATTTTTCCAGGTTCTCTCCACTAAAAACAGCACATGTCATTTTGCCTGAGACAACGGCAGACAATCTCTGCTTGTCAAACAATTCCTATTTGTTAGAAGAGCAGGATGCCCTTCTGGTGTAAGGCACATCTGACCTGATACCTCTATGATATCATTGAGCCAGGAGAGCACCAAAGCAACTGGCAACACCTTTAGGACTAAGAGGGCAATGCAAAGAAGCCAAAATGTCGAATCAGTTTAATTCACTGCTGCCTGCAAGGGTGGCACAAGGCAAAGCAAAGTTCGTGTTTAAACAACTGCCTATACCTGTTGTAAATAGTCGGTTCTTTCCTCTCCAGTGCGTTGTACCCACTATGTGTCTCTGTTTGCTCCAGCCTTTTCCTGAGCTGAAGCTGAGGGATTTTTCCATGTCCCCGAGGAGTGTGTTAGAAAAGCAGTGTTTATGTTAAGGGACTTCATTAACATTACTAGTCAGGCTGTAGTACCCAGAGACCATCACAGCGAAAACGAGATCTTGTTCCTTTGCGTCATTGGCCCAAGCAACCACCAGGCTGAAACCTAACCCTGGCTGCTTGCCTTCAGGGGAAAAAATAAGAAGGGTAAAGTAAACAAGGCCCCTGTTCAGCTTTCCTGAGCCTAGATGAGAATTGCCTGCAATTATATATCAAAACTCAGAGCTGACTCTGAGCAGGCTCAGCTTTGCTCCTCTGCAGCCACAACCATGGGAAGAAAATCCATGCCTGCAGCTTGCAGCTGCTCTGGCCAGCCACCTCCACCCTGAGCCACGGCTCCAGGAAACTCTTAAGTACATGCTTAAATCTGCCATTCCTCAGGACAGCACTGATTTGATACCAGTGGGGCTTAAAAGCAAGCATGAGGTTACAGGCTTTCCTGAACATGCTTGCTTTACCGAGGCTGGTTTTCAGACATTCATTATTTTATCCTGATGACAGCTGAGGTTTGGGGTTTTTAGGCTGCCGAGCTCAATCCCCCTACTCTCCTCTCTACCATGGCAAGCTCAGCCGTGCCGTCCCCACTGCATGCCTGCCCCTGCCAGTTCATCCCACTCAGCGAGCTCCGTCACATCTCCTGCTCCTGCAGCTGGCCCCACTCCTCCTGCAGCACCGGCTGCTCGGCTGCCTCCGCTCTGGTGGGGATGCCTGGGGGTCATGAATGGCCGCTTGCCTGCAGCTAAAACCCCCCAAGCACCAGGTGCAGGTGCCCCAGGGTCCCCTGCATCACCTTGTCCCCTCACATCCCCTCCTGTCCCATTGGCAGAGAGCAAGGGCTCCCACTGCATCCCCAGCCCGTCCCACTCAACAGGCATAGGGCCCTAAATGCACCCATCTAGGGCCCTAGAGTCCCTCCTACACCAGTGCATCCTATTTTCTAGCCTCTTCCTCATTCTTGGGAAAAGACAATTGGTTTCCACCTTCCCTATGAGCTTTAAAATTCCCTCACCTCTCAACAAACCAACTGCATGGAACCAGAGGAAAGGTGTCAAGTAAAACCAGTCCTGCCCTCATCTTGTAGCCTCTGACGTTATCTTATGTGAGTATAAAGAGATTCTCCAAACGGACTTGGGAATCTAGAGATAGTTGTGCTGATTGGATTTTATATAGTTGACAGGAAAATTTAAGCTTTGGATTTGAAGTGACAGCTGAAGCAATACAGCCTTATCTCACCATTAATTTCCCCTCCTTCCCCGTACCGTGTAAGCTAACTAGGCTTCTGACCAGACAGCATTCCATGTGTCCTCTTCTCTTCTCTTCTCTTCTTCTCTTCTCTTCTCTTCTCTTCTCTTCTCTTCTCTTCTCTTCTCTTCTCTTCTCTTCTCTTCTCTTCTCTTCTCTTCTCTTCTCTTCTCTCTTCTCTTCTCTCTTCTCTTTTCTCTTTTCTCTTTTCTCTTTTCTCTTTTTACAATTCATAATGATGCATTTAATTAATAGTAAATGTGCATAGAAGTTTTCTGGGCAGCCATATGACAGCCGCATTAACACCATATGAGCCCAAAATTGTTTATTGTTATTATAGTAAATACCAAAGTGAATTAAGAATGATTGATCGGACACTTATTGTGACTTGACCAAATATTTACGTATTTAATATTAGGATGTTTCAAAAGAAGAAAGAGAAATTCAAATATATATGCCTCTTTCTTGTTTGTTTGTTTAAAAAAAATAACTAATTAGCTGAGCTGTGTGGCCATATTTGAAAGAAACAAGAGTATTCACTATGTTTAGTACCACTACGCTAACCCAAGGTGACACCTACAGAAATAACTTGGAAGTGTCACTTGGCAATCAATCGATTCCTTATGGTTACAGACCCGTTTTAAAACTCGTAACACCAAAGGTGCTTAATTAATTAAAAATTAATAGGGCATTTAAAATCCCACGGAAAGGCAGAGTTGTGTCGGGCTGGGAGGAAGGCAGGAGCAGGAGGGCCCTGCCCGGTATCCTTGTGCTCTTTGCAGGGAAGCGCAGGGAGATCGGGGCGTCCCCCACGGGGAGTGCCCCTGCACTGCGCTCACCCCGGGAAACAAAAAAACCAGGAACCCTTATTGAAAAGATTATCTTTCCCATCAATAATCCCCCTCTAAGAGTTCTTTATTAGTAAACCCCATGGCAAAGCCTGACATATTTACAGCTTGCAGTAAACTTTATGTATCTGAAACAATATTAATAATAAGGAGCCAGTGACCAGAGCAAATCATTCTGGCCTGCAAAAATGATCAAGTGAAAGCTTGATTGTACTGAAAAGAGAGAGTCCTGACAAGCTGAAAATCCTTCCCACACACCCTTTCCAAAAAGCAAACTTTACTAAGATGAAAAAAGTGTGTTGGAGGATTGGAAACATAAGAATACATATTTTAAAAAAAAAAAAAAAAAAAGCCCAAGTCTGATATCACAGGCTGAGCTGAGACAGAAACCTGATCTTTTACATGGAATGGGCAACATTTGGGTCTGTTTTATGTGAATTGCTCCAAGCTGTTTTGGTTAGAAATGTATAGATTTTAAGGTAAGGAGTACCGTATAGGCAGTGCAGGTCGTTCCCAGTATTGGAAGACGTTCCCCATTACTTTTCAGCTGACAAAGGTAGGGTCCAAACTTTTCTTTCTTTGCTGAGTAACTTATTTGCTTTAACGCTGAGCTGGATTTGGCAAGAGAGACACTTGTATTTTGCTGCCTGATTGTGCTTTTCAACACTCTCATTCCCTCTCTCCCCCCCTTCTCAGGATTATCTTAGTTTAGTCACCAACCTGCCGAAATTTTTATTTTCCTTGTTCCTTCTAAAGTTAAAAAAAATAATAAAAATATTATTTCTCAGTAATTCTACAAACTTGTCTCTGCTGGTGAAAATGGGAAAAATTATGCTGTTTAGAACAATGTTTTGGAGAGGATAAATATGAAGAGCTTCAGCTGTTTTTCAAGTAGGCTTTGTTTCTTATTAGACAGCATTTATGTGTTCTTATTATGGTTTTTTTCACTAAAAATATTGAAAAATACCTTCCCATTTTGCCAGTCAAAAATATTTCCTTGCCTTTATTTTACTTGACATAATAGCTCGTGAGCGTCTTTATATTGACTAAAGAAGAGAAGTATTCATGGTTTGGAAAAGGCAACTAGAAAGGCCAAACACAGCATAAGAATTTTTGTAAGAATTGTAACAACTTCCAGGATGTTTTCTAAAGTCTGTTTCTGCTACCAAAAAAAAAAATCAAACTTAGTTCCACTTTTATTCTTTTAATTATTTAAAACTATATTTTGACAGCATCGTATTTCTTATACATGCATGTTAAAACAAGGGGGGCAAATATTGCAATTTATTTTTGAATGCCTCGTATGTGCCGTTTGTTGATTTAAAATTTACCACTGAAAAACATAACAAGAAAGCTGCAAAACTCTCTTTAATATGTTACATATTTAAGTACTGCTTACTTGTCACATTTTGGCTAATACTTACGTAGCCTTTTAAAATGAAAATAAAATATCTTGACCATGATGTTGTAATTATGCGCAGCGCGCTCGTTCCCTTTCCAGAATGACTCCCTGCTTTATTCTTCTCTGATAATCACACAGCAGCAGCAATTAATTTTTTGGTCTTCAACGTATTTCTGCTCTCAGAAGAGTTTGCATTTGTAGGGCAGCATGTCCAGACAATGAGCTGCAAGTACATATTGCTCTGTCTCCATGTATGTATGGGCATAGACGGATGGGCAGCGGGTAGAGTTAAGTTTTAAAAAGAAAAGAAGAAAATCCTAGAGGAACCCGCTCCGTTATTTCCTGCCTTCGAGCTGTACTGGTTTACTGTCAGGGCTTCTGTGTTTGGTGCACAACTTTCCTCTGAGTTTGTCCTTTTGATTTTTATCTGCTTAAAACATGGAGCTTTCTTCCTCAGAGCGTGGGGTCAGATCTTATTTGTTTGTTCGCTTTGTGCCATCGATTGTCACAAGCCACATTTCCACTAAATTAATTTTGCTGCTGTACAATAGTTATAAATGAAGTGAGGGGTGGGAGGGTGACTGCTGGGTGACTTGTTTTTTCCTCAACTATTTTCATAAAAATAGACAGAGATTTCATAAAAAAGAATGAGGGAATCATTTTGTTTGAAAAAAAATTATGCAAGGAGCAGAGATATGTTGCCTACTGCCCTCAAGAAATTACTAGAAGAGACTTGAGAAAAACATCAGCTATTTTTGCCTTGTGATTCTCTTTAATTTATTTTTATTGTCTATTATTATGTAGAGATACATCTGTCCATAAATAGATTATATTACTTGCTTTCCTAATATAGCTCTGCTAATTAAATCAGCCTCAAAAAAGAAATATTTTCTCATCACATCTTCAGCTTAATTGCCTCAAACTTGGAATGAAAAATTGTTTTAATTCCAGTACACTGGGAAAACTCATATTTAAAAAGAATAAAGTAGCATTTTCTAGACTTATAGTGATTTTCCTTTAGCCCGTTAAACTTTCTAATAATCTTGACTTGCCTGTTTGGAAATTTTAAAGACAATACCACTATAAACACAGCTCTTTCTGTATTACCAGGTACATGCACATATATATATATACGTATTCCAAAGGCAGGTTATAAACTGCACCAAGTTGGCAGCTGTCGGGAAGGTTATTTGTGGAGCGAGCGCTTTAGCCTAGGGACGTAGTGGGCTCTTAATAATAAGCAAGGGGGGCAAAAATTTAATGTTTTCTTTAAATTAAGACTCGAACAGAATTGCTTTAATGAATATCGGAGGAACTCACAGGCTTCAGTTTGCTCCCACTCTAACAAAATTTCCTTTGTGGTTTTCACTGTAAGATCAAAAGGAGCCAATTAACTTTTCTACAAGGTAAACAAACGGGGAGCTAGAAATATCCCCGCGAATGATCCGACTGGCGGGGTCCGGCCTTTTGTTGTTTCCCCTTTATTTTTGGTGCCGTTTCCCGCATTGCCAGGGCAGGGGCAGAGGAGGTGTCCCCCGTGCTGGGCTCTGAGGGGACCCGAGCAGGGTCTGGGGAGGCAGCTCAGCCCTGTGGGACCCAGCAGGGCGGCGGGGAAAGGCTGACAGCACCCACGCAGAGGAGCCCGGCACTGGACCAAAGATTGCCCTGGGTGCACTGCAGCTTTTGAGATGCAAGATGTTTCTCAGCACTGAGGAGGATAATATAAACTGAGACCACCATACAATGGGGGAATGGGAGCATTTCCTCACCCTCACAAACTGCAGTCCCTCCCCTACTGCTGGCTTCAGCAGGGTCCTCCGCAGCCTGAAAAGTGCCACGCAGGCGTAGGAACCCATCGGGCTGAGGGACCCAGGCACAGCTTGGCCATGCTGCGTGTCCCAGGGAGAGATGAGAGGGCACACACAACTGGGGTTGCTCTGGAAAAATCTGGGGTAAGAGAGAAGCAACAAGTTCACACACAGAGACAGAGACAAGAGCAGTGGCCAGGGAAGGAGAAACAGAATGCACGAGAAAAACGTTCCACTGAACCCTCTTCAGCTTACTTCCCACAGTGTGAAAAAAGAACCAAAACAAAACAGCACAAAAATATGCAGGTCCTCACTCCCACCTTGCACACAAGCAAGAAACCTGCTCTTTTTAGCTTTTCCCTTGCTGGCTGTTTGCTTGGCTCCCTAACACAGCCGCACTTGCCTGGTTAGCTGTGGAACAGCTGGGCTGCTCTCCCAGTGAGAAAACAGAGTCCCCAGGATTGCACCTCTCCACCGGGAGTGCCACACTGATCCCCCAAACTAGCCACGGCTCCAGAGAGCAGCCACTGCTCCCCATCATCACCCAGACAGGAGACCCTGGACGGCTCCTTGCACCTCAGCAAGGTCACTCCGGTTTTAGGGAGCACCAGCTATATTTATAAATGCAGATAATGGGATAAAATCACCTACCCTGGGGAAAAAAAAAAAAGGTTTTCTGGAGCTCCAGTTATGTTTACTTCAAGTGGCCATTTTATCTTTCAAAGAGCCACTGAAACTGAGTGTACCACAGGCAGGACAGAAGAATGCTCATTTTTTACTCATTTCTGATTTTCCGCAGAAAAGTGGATAATTCAGGAAGGTGTCAGGCCATGCTGATGCTTGTGCTTTGCCTCCAAGGTAGCTCTGTCTGAATTAACTGAAGCATCTCTGCTCCACACCACCTCACGGTGTGGGGCCCAGAGGTGCTGCTTTGGAACCAGCGAGGCTGTGCCTCCAGCCCCCCCAACCCCAGCAGTATTGCTGTGTAGGAGAGCAGCTGTCGCATCAGCCATCAAAATATCAGGGTGCAGAATCCCCCAAAAGATTCAGGGGGCACAATATCTTGCCTTCAGCTGTGAGGCCAGAGAGCCTGGGTTTGCAAGGCCGAGCAGTTCTTGGTCATCCACGCGATGTGAAGCTCACCAGCATTAATTGCTTTGCAGGGTCAGGTCTAGAGGTAGGAGCAAACTCAGCAGTAGTGACACCAAACTCTTTATGGCTCTTGGGTCAGGTGCTGCAGTCACCAGCCCCATGGAAATACTGCAGATTGACAGGCTGAAAGACACCAGGATGCAGATGTGAGTCACATACTTTATCGCTGTACAAATATCTCGAAATGCTTCCAAACCTCTGAATAACAGAGAAATGCAGCCAGCTCTGGGGTGGAGGGCAGCAGATAGCAAACTGGAACATTACGGAGTAATGGCAGGAAGGAAGGAAGGATTTGGCAGGCTCCCACTCACACCGAAAGGCATCCATGGTGTTTGATGTCTATGCAAAAATATCTCCTCCCTCCCAGCAGCACCAAAGCACTGCAAAGCCATCTCACCTGCATGCCCACCCTCAGCAGTTCCAGCCCCGGGTCTCCCCCCAGGTGCCTGGGAGCAGGAAGGCACATCTGCACTCTTGCCAGCCATGGGGCTTGCTGGCTCTCATTGCAGTGCCACAGAGGAGAGATGCAGAGAGGAGAGTGCTGCTCCAAGGGCTCTCCTCGTGCCGCCACCGGCTGGCTCCTGCACACGCCATTCAGGAGCACACAGAGTTTCTGCCCCTGGAAAGTGTGCAGGGGTGACCTGAGCAGAGTGCTCCATGGGGCAAAGCATCCACCGTCCTTATGCACCAAATGATTTGAGGAGAGGGGGAAGCAGAGTGATGACTGCAACTGCGTGAATGGATTGTTATTTTAACTCTCAAATGGGTTTAATTACTAGGATTTTTTTTGCTGTTCCAAAAGGCAGCTAGCAGTTTCTTGAGTTTTTTAGAACAGGCTTTCCTCGTCATGTCACCAATACATGAAATTAGGAATTTCTCTTCCCCCACTCCCAACCCCCACATCTTCCTGTCAGATCCCTTTGGTGGGGAAGGAGAGTTAGCAATATTCACAGATCCCAGTCATTAGGCCTTTCCTGCGTAATTTCTAAAATGCACTAAGAGAAAAGCAGGGGGTGGGGGTGGGGGGGGGCAAAGAAAAACTCCTTTATTGTGCTGAGGCTCATAAATTCACTGCAGGATGATTTATAGCAGCAGAGCGTAGCACCTAACTCAAGTCAATGCAAGAGGTTAATATGAAAGGTTAAGGAACTCGGTTCTGGCTGATTTATGGTTGGACTGTCAGCTTTTATCCTGACCACAGCTCTGCAACTGTAGCTTGGGACTCTACAAAGCACAAGAGGGGGTGGTGGTGTTAAAAAAATAATGTGTATTTAGACATTATCCCTGCCCATAAAATAAAGACCCCAAAATTCTTAAATGACCAAGGAGCTTTCGTATCACCACATGCCACTGCAAAAGCAAAGCACCTCCGCTCTTCTATTCCCAGGCTCCCAGGCCAGAAGGGATTGCTGTGATCATCTTGTTTGCTTCCTGTATTACACAGGCAATAGGTTTTTCCCTGAAAGCTGGGTTAAAGCATGTCTTTCTGAAAGCTGCCCAAGCTTAAAATTCCCAAGTGCCAGGAAGCGCTACAGGACACAGCCAGGACAGGCAGAGGTGCCTTTGGTGACAATGAGATGATACCTTGCTCCAATGATGAACTTGCTTGACTCCAGAATCCAGGCACTGCATCATAAAAACCATTTTTCTTGCAGGATGAAAAGCCCCCTGTATGTGGATATTTCTGCTTGCAAGTGCACACAGTCTGTGATCTCCCAACATTTTCTCTCCAGTAAAATGACTGGATTATGCTCTACACAACCTCTTTCTATGAAATTTATTAGACTGCCTTGCCAAAAATCTTTTCAACTTCCTCCAGCACTTGTCCAGCCAGAGGAGAGCAGAACTGGGTGCAGCATTTGAGTAGCAGCCTTGCCAAGTGTCATACAAGCTCTGCTCCCAGAAATATGCATTTCTACTGGTGTCACACTGGCAGTATTTTCATTAAAATACATGAACAAATTTGCTTTCAGTTTATAAAGTTCCATCTTAATTCCACACACTAGAAATTTTTAATCCGGCAGTATTAAGACAGGCATCGCCAAGAAATATGAGGAGATGGATTTAATGTAAATGGGCTTTACCAAGCAGGCTGTATTCCTGTTTGAAAAGGACGAGCAGCTCCTCTCACCAGACTCATTCCTGTGAAGCAGAGTATTGGCAAAAGGCTTTTGTCCTTGCTGTTTTCCAAAACCATTGCACTTTTAATCTGCAAACAATATTAGGCTGCTCTGTCTATAGATCCCTGAATCATCTTTCAGTCCCAGACTTAGCATTGTTTATTCTCAAAGTCTTGTGGATTTGCCCTAGATTTACCTCTGTGTAACTGAGAGCCCAGTCTGGGCACTCGGGGGCAGTTCTCTCTAACCACCCATGCTGGAGAAGATACTTTTGCAGTAATGTTTTGCAGCAACGATCCAAAACCCACAAGAAATTCCTGTGCCTTTGGGTCTATTACTTTGTTAGAGAAAAATTGCATTTGTCCTTTGATTTTTTTTATGTAAGAGCATCTGTCTGTCAAAGCTTTGGGGAGCTGGGCTGTGTGAAGGCTCCAGCCTAGAACTGGCCATGAGGTCTTCCTGCTCAGGAGGGAGGAAGGACTGGGAACCCTCAGGCACTCGGTCTTCCTTTCTCTGCTGTGCAGGGCAGGGTGTAACTCAGCTCCCCCAGCCAGGACACAGTGTCCTCTCAGTCCCTGCCAGAGCCTTTGGCCATCCTGGTCTTTGCCCACGAGGTGCAGAAACCCCACTCCCACAACTGCCCTTCCCAAGCTGTCTTTCCAGCAGCTGCCTCCCAGCACGGCACACAAAGGATGTTCACATACCAGCTGGGCAGCAGCACGGAGGGGACAGTGTCCCTGTCTGTTTGCAAATGCTCCCTGCACCAAGGATACACTCCTGGCCAAAAATAGCCTTTGGGTTTACATGTGTTGGCTAAACAAATCACAAAGCTTTTAACCCCACTTGAAACCCAAATCTCCTGAGGATTTCTAATCGGAGAGAGAGAAATGTACCCTTATGCGTTCAGGAAAGACATTATTTTTTTTCTTAGCTGTGTAACTAAGCTTTTTGTTTTCACTTCATTTTGTTTTTGGTCAATTATGGTTGAATAAGCTCGAATTTTAATATTTGCATGTTTGTGCTACTAGCCACTGTTCCTGCTGCTTCTGGAGAATAGAGGATATTGGTTTATGGCCCATATGAGGCAGAGAGAGACAGAGACAGAGAGAAACAGAGAGAGAGGAAAGAAGTTAACTTTAAGACTCTTCTTTACCCAATTTTTGAAGAGCAACTCATGGGCGTATTCCTGCTCTTAGCTCTTAAATGATTTGCATAATGCTCTAAGTGCATAAGATGTACAAGTATCTTTAAGAGCTGTTATACAAAGGTGAAGTACAGAGTAACTTTGCCAAGTTATTGTAATCTGGGAAGGTAGGCACCTGCATAAAGAACTGTAAGCTTTGTACACAACTAGTAAGATGCTTAAATGCTCAGTGTGTAGTATTTCAAGTAAAAAATATTGTCTCTCCCTCTCCTCTTACTTTCTCTATCATCAATTGACATCAATGGTTAAAGGCCTTGGCAGAAAATCTAAATCACAGATAAAGAACTAATACAAACAGAAAGCCTAATCCTGCTGCCAAGAAGCTGAACAGCAAAAATTTTATTGACATTAGCACAGTCCAGATTGGGCCCAGGCACACAGAAATTAGGACAAGTTGCTATCTAGATCGCCTCTAACTTCCAGAGCCAACATAATGCAGTCGCAGGAGGTTAGGGAGATTTCCCTTTGGAAATATGTCCACCCAAATGCTTGAAATGCTGGACTTTCATATGACTAAGAGAAGGAGATAGTTCCCAAAACTCAACTTCCCTCAGACCTGGATATATGCTTCTTGGACAGCTCCAGAATATATATATATATATTTCTCTTTTTAGCAGAAGAGAAAGCAAACTTTGAAGTCCACTTGCCTGTGCTAGTAGAACATACGTGTATGTGTACCTTTTGTGTAAAGATGGGCTGAAGAAATGAATATTCTTAACACTTCTCCGAACTGTTGCATGTGCTTGCACTCTTCAAGATCAGACACCCTTTTACGAGTTTAATACCGTGAGCAGCCACAGCTGTAGGGAGTCCACACTGCCGTATGTCTGTGCTCCTTCATATTTTTATCAGAGGAAGCTCTCAGGAGACTGGAATATCAGTACTTGAATTGGCCTCTGCCTCTGTAAGGAGACTGTGAGAGGTGTATCCTCAGCAGACCTGAACAGCAGCATCACTGCAGTGAACTTCACTGGAGGGCTTTTCCTCCAGGGCATTAATTTGATCTCCAGGTAAATTCAATTCCCTGTGACCATACCTGACACCCGAAGAAGGTCATAACCTTGCAGACCCAGTCATAACCACTCCATTTTTCTTTTCCTACTATAGTTATTTGGGGATTTCAGAGGGCAGTCCAGAAGGATCAGCTTGGCAAACCCCACTGAGCTTCTGACAGCAGACCAAGACAGTGCTTGGCAGCTTGTCACATGCGGGTATGGAACATGTCGGGGTCAAGCATCCAAGAGGACACCACCAAATCATCCCCACTGCTTCTTGCAGCAGGTTTCCTGGGTAGCTGCCAAAGCCAGGGCACCCACCCCACCTGCCAGGCTTGCACCCAGGGTAACACAGAAATTATGCCCCTGGCAAGGAGGAACTGGACACGAGGCAATGGACTGAGTTCCATTTCATCTTCAGCCATGGAAGTAACCAGACTCATGTTTCTTTGGTATCTGTGAGGTCTCTGTTCATCTGTGCAGCTCAGTGATCTCATCCTTGCTGCTTGTCCCAAGGTAAAATAAATTTATGGATTTAAGGTGACTGAAGGTTTTTAAAACAAATCTCTTCTTGTCCCTCAAGGAACCTAAAAAAATCATATTTCAGCTTTCTGTTTTGTTTAAATGGCATCACACAACTCCATTGCCCTCCCGGAAATATCACCGAAGAACTGCCTCAAATATGACCTGGGAGAGTGCTGATGCAGTTGAAGTAAATCATGCTGGTCATCCAGAGTGAACTGCTATTCCCATTCTCCTTATAAAAATAATATTAACCTAGGAAAAAAAAAAATGCTGAGTTTCTTGGAACTGGCTATCAGTTGAGTGGGTCAATTTAAGGTTTTTAGTGAATATATTTCCTTCATGCTGCTTGAGGCCTTGAAGAGGAACTACTATGCCTCTTCCAATATTTTTCAGTGCCGTGTGTTGTATAAAAAAAGAAATCAGATAGACACACTGCTGAACTCTCTCCTTTTGTCCAGGCTGGCCAGAAGTTTTGCTGATTCTGACTGTTGAAAAACAATCAATCAAAACCCAAGCTGCCCTCCTTCGGAACTGCATTATGTTTTAAAAACATCAATAGACTTCTTTTTTTTTTAATTGAGACAACTATTGAAGAGTCAAATGCCTTGTGTGAATCACCATGATGCCACCAGAGCCATGCCAGTTTCAGTGAGGTAAAAAAAACCATCCTGGGTATTCAGTACACTAAGCCTGCTGTAGACAGTTCTGCTGAGAAGGAAGATGGGAGAATATAAGAGGTAAAAAGATGTGTGTTAACCCCTCTAGAAACAGCAGGTTCGTATTTCAGACTCATGGGGTCACAGACTGATGTGTTTCTTAAAAGGAGTCAAAAAGTCACAAAAACTGTTCACTGAGCAGATGTTCTCCAGGTAATAGCAAAGGGGCATTTGATTAATTCTGTTCTGCCAGCATATTTAGATCTTGTCCTACAGAGCTGTAGGCTGCTTAATTAAATTTTTGTTCAAAAGAAGAGTAAAAAGAAAGCAAACGACTATCTTCTAGGTGTAAAACTAGTGTTGTCCTCATTGAAACCACTCAGAAGCCAGTAGAGTAAACAACTTGAAGTAAGGAAAATTCTGACATTTCCTAGCCGTGTTCTGGCAGCAAATATGTTTTTGACAATCATTGGCAAGGAGCTGAGAGCAGTTCCCATTCCCATGTCAGCAGAATGCCTGCTGGTGGGCAGCTCACCATTGCCATGAGCCTTTTGTTTCCAGTAAAGTAGACATGAGTTCACAATCATGTGCACGCCTCGTGCACTCATGACGTGTGTGACTGGGAATAATTCAAATAGAAATAATCACATTAGCTCAAAAATGGAGATCAAAAACCTTGTTGACCTTTTTGGGCAGTGACACCTTCACTCTGACCAGTGTGCTCAGTGCCAAATCTTGATGCTTGTTGCCTACCACTGAAAAAACCAGAGGCAAGATGCCATGGGCAGGAGTAATATATTTTGTCTCTCTATGATTTGGGGCTTTTTTTGCCTTTGATGACAGGATTCAATGCAGAGGTTCACTCAGATGGCATGGAAATTTCAGAGAGTCACAGACAGCATGAAGTCCCTTTTAGGAGAATCTGGGTATTGTGAACACTGGCAAATTGGTCATTTATGTCAAAATATAAGAATTAGTGTGAGATAACAGATTCCTCCATATATGGAAGTCATGACCATAATATCTATTTTATTATATACCACTTGCCAAATGAATCTTACATCATAAGCCAAAAAACAGAGAGTCATTTTGTCCACAGAAACCTCAAGTGTTGGATGTGAACTCAAGAGTGAGGTTGGCCTGATGGCAAAAAGGGTTTGAAGTCACTCCTGTGCCACCACAGCAGAACTGTTTGGTGGATTTGGTGCACTTGGCCCAGGGCAGAGGATCTTTCTGATTTCACTGCAGAAAAGTGGGGAGAAGTGAATGCCATATGAAAGTATTCAGAGATCAGAGGTACTCCGTGGAAAAAGGAGAACTGGTTGAGCTGGTTCCTTCATGAACCAATGGAATTTGTTCCAAGGGAGTGTGTACAGGCACTGATGGTTCAGTGGAACATCACAATATGGTCAGTCTCTGAATCTACTTGGAGTCTAGAGTGATCTGAGGAGAGAAGAAAATCTGAAAAATTCAGGTCTAGCCATAACTGGATTAGTACACACAGAAGGCAGAAGCACAGCCATATCAGCAAGTATCTGAGCCACCGGACAGGGAATGCAAGGTGAAGTGTGCCTTGGAGAATGGGCAACCCAAAAGCTTTTATGACATTTAAATCTGGTAATTCCTCAAACCCGCTGGCTTTTCCTGGTCTGATGCACAAAGATGTGTTTCACATGCTCTGGATGTGCAGTTCTCCATGATTAGCCCATGCATGCTTCATGCACATGTCTCACTGCGGGCCTGGGACACATCTCTCCTTAGTGAGCAACCCAGTCATGTAGTGCTGCTGCTCTCAGCACATTTTTGTCAGTCACATCTGAATGAGGGTTACTACTTCTGGGTAAGCAATCAGAAGTTTAAACTGCATCTGGGTAAATATTCACCATTGCACGAGGGTTTAAGCTGCTGCCAGCAGTCAGGAGTCATCAGGCAAATGCCCATGGCTTGTCTGGGTGTATCACCATCTGTCTGCATGGTTTTGCCCTTTTTCAGCGGCAAATGTGGGCTTAGTGCTGGTGCACGTGAAGGGCTGGTGGCTTCACAGAAAAGCAGGTGCTCTGAAAGCTTTAAATAGCTCTGCCACATACTTCAAACATGACTGGCAGCACTCCTAGTATTCTGCCCTGCATTATTTGGCCAAGAAGCTCCAGCCTCTAACTTCCAGACTTGGCCATTTCAACCTTAAGCCTCCATATGTCTCAGTCCTTCAGAGCATCCCACCACTGAACCTTGCTTAACACAGGTATGGCTCCCTGGGGTGCTGTTCAAACATGCCAAGGGAGGGGAACATAATGAGAACCCGTGGCAGGGCATCTGTAATTTAAGCCAGGATTTGAACCCAGGCCTTGGCAGATGTCTAGGAGAATTTTGCCCAAGTGTGCTTGTTTTCCTCCTTTCTTTTTCCAAGTGTTTGTTTCCCAGTTTGCACTAAATTTTATTGAAAACATCAGGCTAATAGCAATAGGGAGAGTGGTTGAGTGGATTTTGCCTCTTTTTCCCTTTTCTTTCTGGAATGCAGCCATCAAAATAAACATTAAATGCAAAATGCTGGGGCTTGAGTTATTACTTGTGAGGGTGCTGGGAGGGAAATTTATAGCAACATTACTGTGTTTTGCTAGAAATCTCTTAATGCACCAAAGTGGAGAGGTGTGTGTGTTTTTTATTAAAATGTTACACTCTATAAATCTGAGCAGCAGGGAGGACACAGGTGGCCCTGGGGCTCAGCTGACTGGACTGTCATTTTAAACTTGGGGAAGGTCTGTCTGACTGTCCTCCCACCCCATCCCAACATCAGCACAGCCACAGGCTGTCTCCATCACAAACTGCAATGGCTCTGGAGGCTCTGCCTTTGCTTCATTACAGCAGCCTTCCAGTACCTAAAGGGTACCCACAAGAAAGAAGGAGAGGGACTTTTTGCAAGAGCATGATAGGACAAGGGGGAATGGCTTTAAACTGAAGGAGGGTAAGTTTAGATTAGATATTAGGGAGAAATTCTTCAATGTGAGGATGGTGAGGCACTGGAACACGTTACCCAGAAAAGTTGTTTATGCCCCATCCCTGGAAGTGTTCAAGGCCAGGGTGGGTGAGGCTTTGAGCAACCTGCTCTAGTGGAGGGTGTCCCTGCCCATGGCAGGGGGGTTGGAACTGGGTGATCCGTAAGGTCTCTTCCAACACAAACCATTCTATGATGCTTTGCTATTATTATTGTTGCTGTGGGGTTTACTCCCTCTTTTTGTCCTTCTGATTTTTAAGCCACCAAAAATGACCAGTCAGACTGAGTCATTGCTCCTGCTTTGATAGCAGATTTCCTAATGATTTCATTCAAACAGTGCTCCTTTTAGGACTTTCTCAGGGACCTTCTCTTGTGCCCTGGCAGCAGTGTGTCCTGATGAGAAGTTTTCATGAGTGGATGACACCTAAAAGCTGAGGATGGCAGCTGGGCAGAGGTCTGTTGCTGTGGCTGGGCAAGGTTGTCACCATGCGATTTGGAGACTTGGGTGCACTTCACCAAGACTGCTAACTCGGCACAGATTTCTGTGCCAGCTGCTGCAGCTTTCTCAGGCTCCAGGGAAAACTGGAGAAGCTCAGGACCTAGAGAAATACCAGTCACTTGTGTCCCTGTGTCTGTCAGTAGATAAAGTACTTTTACCTGATATTCAGAGGCTAGCTGAGCCACTCGCCTAGGCGAGTGGCTGGTACTGCTGAGCTACTCACTGGAGGAAGGGGCAGAGACCCACAGGGCTCCTGAGCTCTTTCCCAGCTTCCAGTGGACAGCAGATACTGAGTTCAGGCAATCCCTTTTTTTGAGGCTCATTTTCTCTGCTTTAAATCAAGAGTGCTTCCCTCAGTGTGACACTTCACAGTAAGAACATGACATCCTCATGGGATGTACATGCAGGCATCTCCTCAGCCTGCTCCACTGCCTGCAAAATATCTTGGATGCTTTCTGCAAATACAGTCCTGGACCGACCTGTGGAGGGAATTTGTGAACCCTGTGAACCGACCCCCCTCCCCTTAATTAGACATGGCTCTGACACAATAAGTCTTGATAAGACTTTTTGTGAGTTAAAAAAATAAGGAATAACAGCGTTCCTGGATGGCTTAAAAAATAAACAAGCAAACGAGTAACAGCGAAGAAGGGGTCATATCTGTGGTGCAGGAGACTGGGCGAGCAGCATGAAGCCCCTGCTAGGAATCACATCTGCTCGGAGGTCCCGCCGCTGCGGCTGCGAGACCCGGCCGTGGCGGAAAGCTGGGCCCCCGGGGAGCCGCGGCGGGGCCGGGCAGCCCTCGGGCCGGGCGCTGTGCGCCCGCGGCCGCCAAGGGCCGCAGGGCAGCAGGAGAGTGCGGAGTGTCCCGAGAGAAGACGCCGTGCGAAGAAGCCGAACACTTCGTTTGCAAATCCACTTTGTCCTGCGCCTCTCCCTCTTCGGGACTGTTCTGGAAGGGATTTTTCCAGGGCTTGCCTAAGCTCCCCAAAAAGCACACGTTCCCTTCTTGTACTCCTCCTCGAATGAACCTGCTGATAAAACGGGGGCTTCCTCCGGCGCCAGTGCCGTCGAAACAGGCGCTCCGAGCAGCGGGATGGGAGAAAGCCGCTGCCGTGTCCCCGGAGCAAGCGCGGGAGCCCAGCGCGGGCACTCCTCGCCCGGGCCAGCAGCTCAGAAGCTCCGCTGCGCATTGAGCCATCGCCCTGAGCACTTAAACCGTGCTGGGCAGCAGATTTTGGCGCAAATCACAAGGAAAATAAGTTTGTGCTTGGTGCACTGTCCTCCTAACACTTTGCTGTGATATCTGTAATGGGTACGGGATCGCTATCAGGAAAAAAAATCGTCACGATTATAATTCCTATCAGTGGGTCAAGAGTTGCTTTATTTGGGAAGATCTTTGGAAGATCTTCTTTGGTTTAGAGACGGTTTAAGGGAGCTGCTTGGAGATTGCAAGGAGAAAGGGGCATTTTTTACAAACAACCCGGGAAATACCTATCGGGGAGTAAGGCAAAGAGAGGAACAAACGAAATTCAAGGGCCAGGCAGGGCCGGGGACAGGGCTGAGCCGGCCGCCCCATCGCGGCAGCCCGAAAGTTCGGGGGTGCGGAGCAGAGCAGTGCAGAGCGCGGGAACGGGCGCGGATCCTCCGCCCCTCTCGCAGACCTGGAGTCGCCTTGCCCCGAGCGCCTCATATTTGTAATTAAAAGTATCCACGCTTCTCTGGGAGAGCTTTTCATCCTCCCTCGGCAGCAGGCACCAGCTGCTCTTCGCCGACGGATGCTGGAGGTGGGTTTCTGGGCTGGGGCAGAGTTGTCCCCGCGGCCTGGGCGGCGGGGTCGGGTCTCAGCACCAGGCGTGAGGGGCCGGGAGTGAGCTCTCTTTCGCTCTCCTCCCCACCCCCGCCTCAGCGTGTCCCCATCCGGCGCGGGCTGTCCCAGCTCTGCCCTGCTCATAAAGGTCAGGGGGAGCCGCTCTCGCCGCGCTGACAGGTGCACCAGCTGCCGCTGAATGCCTTCGGCTCGGAGCTCCTTCCTCCCCGACCTCTTTGTTTCAAGCGCAGGGCAAGGAGGACATTCCCAGGCCGACGCACCCCAAGGGGAAATGCCTATCCCGCGGCGCATCGCGGCCCCGACCCCAAAAGGTCACCATTGTCGGGGCCTGTCCTTGTCCCGTTCCCGGGACCGGAGCCGAGACGCTTGGGGCAGTGGGTCCGCCCAGGACAGGCAGGTGGTACCCAGAGTGCGGTGCCGCATCCCCGGGGCTCCGCTGCCCCGCCGAGCCGCCCGGCCTGCCGCCTCCCTCAGCTCCCGTGGGTGCTGCCGCGCTCTCTCCCGCGGAGCCCTCGGCAGCAGCCGCGGAACAAGCTCGGCCGCTATCTCGGCGTTACCGCCCGGAGGACGCCCGCCGTCCCTGAAGCCAGAGCCGCCCTGCCTTCACTGCGCCCGAACTTCTGACTTAAGCAAAAAATAGCCCCTGATTTCAGAGCCAGTGCTGGCAAGGTCACACACAAAAGGAAAGTATCGGGCAAGTGCGTATTTCCCCGCGTGAAGGAATTTACAGACAGCCACCAGGGATGGCATATTAAATATAGACGCCTTCCCCCCACATCTCAGATCTGTCCGGGGTGCTTGGAAGCGGGACGAAGTGAGCAGCCTGGCTTTAACTCAGCCCGGCTCTACCGTCTAAGCCTGTCTGTAGTCCCCCCGCCGCCCCCGGCTCAGCCCGGACCGGAGCACGGTGCCGGCTGGGTGCGCTCCGCCGCGCCCGGCGGGACGCGAGGCGCAGTGGGTTGCGGAGCGGGTTGCGGGGGGCGCGGGGGCCGCCCCTGCTCGGTCTTCCCATTGGTTCTCACATACTGGCGTCACCCGAGGCCCCGCGAGCGCGATGCCAAAAGAGGTGATTTTCCGTGTTTTTCTGGGAGCACTGGGGAAAGGACGGGATCGAGGGGTTTGTGCTGCTCCGGGGACCCCGGGCTCCGAGGAGCGGGCCAAGCCGCCCTTCTCCAGCCGCGGCAGCCTCGGGGTCTGCGCGCAGGACAGGGTACATAAATGCCCTTCGCTGCCCGCAGCTTGGCGCCAGCTCCACACTGTCTGGAAAAGAAAACAAATTTTTTTTTTTTTTTTAAAGACAAAGAAGGGAGCACAACTCTCGTCTGGAAAGCCCTTGCGGCCCGGAGCAGTCCCCTGAGGCACCTTAGGGACCCCGGGGCTGTGCGAGCGGAGCAGGCCATGGTGGCTCTGGCTCTCTCCCGCCGCCTTTCCTTGTGCCCCTCACGGAGA
Organism: Oriolus oriolus; assembly: GCA_013400235.1. Lineage (NCBI taxonomy): Eukaryota > Metazoa > Chordata > Aves > Passeriformes > Corvidae > Oriolus > Oriolus oriolus. The sequence continues at coordinate 1,133,343 of VXBT01004523.1, forward strand.
GGGCTGGGGACCCCCCCCTCGCCCCCTACTCCCCGAGCGGGCACCGGGGCCCACCCATGAGCCGCTAAGTCCGCGCACCGGCAGCGGAGGCGGCCTGGGTCCGGCGGGTCCCGCACCCAGCGTCCCAGCCACCGGGCAGGTGCCCGCTTTGGTGACAACATGCGGGTACACAGGCACAGGTGGCCATGCGCACCTGTGGATCCTCACGGAGCACTCCGTTCCCGGAGCAGCAGGGCGGGCCGCCTGCGGAATGGGGCCGAGGAGAGCCGGGGACAGCGCGGCTGCGGGGCCACGGCCGAAAGGCAGCAGGGCTGAGGGGTGAGAGCCTGCGGGAAGCGGCGCTCTCTTGCTGAGGTGGCGGTAAGAGGCAGCAGGGCGGGATCGGAGGAGGTGGATGGAAAAGCTTTGCCCGCACAAGCCCAGAGAGGCAGGGGCTAGCCTGGCCAGCCTCGGAGCCTGGTCCTTCCTTTTGCCCGGAAAGGAGGGGAGCGGGTCAGCTTCAGCTCTCTGCAAGAGCTTTCGTCACACGAGGAACGTGTTTTGATAACATTCGATATGTATCCCCGAGGAAAGGCGCAAAAGGCAGGACAGCAAAGCCTCACGCAGCTCAGGCCCCAGCCGGTGCCCCGCAGGAGGCAGGAGCCAGAGAGCAAGGCGGCAGGTACCAGCGGGATGGTCACTAAGCAAGCTCCACTCCCGAAATAAAGATGCAACCTTCGTCCCGCTGGAAAAAAAAAATGTTGGGGGAGATTAGCACGCGTACTTTTTCCCCTCACTCACGCTTTGCAATGGTGTTATAAATAGGTCGCCTTCAGATCTCGGTCCAGTACAAAAGGAGCCCGCAGCCCTGAAGTGACCACACAAACCAATCCGTTGGGGAAACAAACTGGAAACTGTTTCCAAGAGCAGGGCTCTGCCAAAATGCCAGGAGGGAGCGGTGTGAAAGATCCCCCCTCTCTCCATCCCCCTCTCCACTGAAACGACCCCGCTCCCTGAACCGAGGTATTTACTCTCCCACGGCTCAGAGGGACGGGGCAGGACCTGGGGTGCTGGATCCGTCACCCCGGAGTCCTGCCGTGACTCTCCTCAACCATCCAGCCGCCGCTCCAGCTGCAGCCATCGGGAATACCAGGAGGACGGTGGAGGCTTGAGGGGACACGGCGGGTTTCCCTCGGCGGTGGCTGGGAAAGTGGGGAAGAGCATTCTTGCCTCCTCCCCCCGGCCTCCTGCGAGACCCGGGCTCGTCCCAGCAGCCGTCCCGCCTGCCCGCTCCCCGCAGCCCTGCACTGCCACGGCCGGTGTGCAGGGACCAGCTGAAACCTCTGCCTTTTCCCTGGACTTGACACAAGCCTGAGTGTTTAAACCACACGGGAATAAAGATTTCTTTTTCTCCCAGAAATCGAAATGCAGCATATGCCCGCCATCGCCTGCGCCTCGCTCCGGGTCCTCACCCGGGAGTGACGCCCGCCCTTGCCTCGGCGGAAAGGAAACGGCTCCTCGGAAACAAGCCAGTCAGGGCTGCCCTGGGCTGTCCCTTCTCCCCGGGGTGTCGCCGGCAGGCGACACCTGGAACGCCCGGAACTGCAAATTCCTGACGGTTCCCCCATCTATTACTCGGTCGGCGTGAGCTGCCGTCCATAAAGGCGGGACCGGTTGGCTCTCACATGGGCTCCCGCTGCTCTGGGGAAGAAGGGACTCTCGGGAGTGACCCCTTCCAAAACCAACAGGGACCGTACCTGAAAATGATCTCGATATAAAGCCCACGTACACATGGAATTGGCAACCGGTTGCTAGGGAGCGCAGACTTTTCGGCCGCTCTTTCGCCCTTCCCTTTCGGACGCATTTGGTGCAGGGACAGGGCAGGTTTGGGGTCACTCGGAGGAAAAATGGTGAGATGGTGTTTCAAATGGTGCGCGTCCCTTCGTGCCCTTGCTCTGCGGATCCTCGGTCCCGCAGTCGGGAATGCGGGGAGACCGGGCGGGCAGGGAGCCGTGGCCGGATGGACACGGCCGTCCCGGCTGCGCCGCGACACGCAACCCCATCGCCTCGTTTAACGGGACGGGAGGCTGCAGGCTCCCTGTGTGCTCTTGTATTCGCAAGGCTCCGCTCCCGGCTCACGGGGACTGAGGGGAATCCCCCGTCACACTTGCTGAGAGAACTGCACACCAAACCCAGTCCAGCTAAACGAAAACAGTCAAGAAAAGTGATTTCCCGGTTATTCCCCCCCAAGCCCGCTAGATCGCCAGGTATTTGCGCACATCCTTTCCCCTGGTAACGATTGCCGAATTAACCTTCCGCTTCTAGGGACGCAAATCGGCTCTTAGAGAGAAGGTTTCATTGCTGTCCTTTCCGAGGGCTGCGGATTAGCCCTGATGTGAAATTAATGGATTTTTCGTTATAGTTTAATGCAAGGAGGGGCTAGCCGAGCGCTCTGACCGAAGGGACCCTGGGCAGCCCTCTTTCAGTTCGGCCACGCTGCACTGCCTCTGCGAGCCAGTGCACTGCAGCGTTTCTGAATAAAAATTGTACTTATATATATATATTTAATCTCCTGCCCGATCCCCAAATCTCGCCCTTTAGTTTTTGCTCTTGCTGTTGTTTAACTTTGCCGAAGAGAAATCCCGAGGCCGAGTATAACGCTGTAGCATCTAGGACTGCCCTGACATAATTTCTTTTAGGCTTCTTTTTCGTTCCCCAAAAAAATCGCAGGGGAAGGAACGGGAAAACACGTATTTAAAGCGCCCTTCCGCCGTGAGCGACTCTGCGAGTCCGCTGCGGAGGAGCTGGGGATGCGGGAGCTGAGGTGCTACCGGTACCCAGGGCAGCTGCCCTTCGGCGGAGCAGCCCGCAGGCTGCCGGTACCGGCAGTACCCAGGCTCCCTTGGCCGCCCCGAAGTGGATTTTAGAAAGGCTTTCGTGCATTGAGTTGGTTTGGTTTTTATTATGTCGTGAACGAGGGAAAGAAAGGGGCCTGCGGTAGGGTGGGTGAGTTTGGGAGGGGAGAAAGAAAGGACGAGAAAAGAATTAAGTAGAGGTAATAAAGAGAATAAGGAAGGCAAATCCGCTGAAAGCTTTCTTGGACCAGAAAACTCAGCGAGCCCAGCGCTGCTCTGAGGGAGACTCGCAAAATGGTTTAAAATCTCGTAAATGAATCCGTCTCTGGCTGTTTTTAACGACGACGTCGCTAGAAATCCCTTCTGCATCTGAGGGCGAGGGGTGGGTGCCTATTCTTGTCAGATCCGAGCTAATGAAAACGGCGGTGCCGGTCTTGCTCGTGGAGCAAAGGCCTGGAGGGTGGCGGTGGCCAGGGGCCCCTCCCGAGCCTTCGTCTTGGGGGTAGCATTCCCATTCTGCCGTCCCGCTCCCCCTTGAGCCGCATCCCGCTCCCCCCCGCACACACAGAGATACACACACACACACACACGAACGCCATGAGTCCCCCCCGCTCTGCACGGGGTGGGGGAAGCTACGCGGGAGAAGGGAGGACACATGGTCCGGGCCCCGGGGGGAGCCCGCTGAGAGCCCAGAGCAGCCGCCGATGCCCCCGCTCCCTTTCCGCAGCTGGCTTTGCTGCGGCCCGCGCTCCCGAAGGGGTTAAGGTTCTTCTTGTCTTCCCTTTCCGTTGCTCTTTTTTTTCTTTTATTTCCTTAAATTTTTCTTCTTTTCTTTTCTTTTCTTTTCTTTTCTTTTCTTTTCTTTTCTTTTCTTTTCTTTTCTTTTCTTTTCTTTTCTTTTCTTTTCTTTTCTTTTCTTTTCTTTTCTTTTCTTCCGAAGAACTGTGGATTTAGTTTGCGTAATATCTTTATTACTGAAAACTTCAAGGTAAGTGAGCAATAGAAACCAGATGTGGGGATGGGAGGAAGGCAGGGTAAGAGTAAGTAAGGGGTAACAGGAGTTAACTGGAGGAGGAGGGGAATCAGGTTGAATGGGGGGG
>VXBT01004523.1:1143514-1262866 GCA_013400235.1 Oriolus oriolus
CCGGGGGGGGGGGGGGAGATGCTGTTGCCCTGATCCCCGCGGGGGGCAACAATCGAGTGTAAAGGGAAGAAGTGCGCGGGAGGCAGGCACGAGTTGGGAAGGGGACAAGGAGGGACGTGATCCAAGCTGGCATCAGGGAGAAGGAGCCGGCGAGCGAAGCCAGGAGGGCGGGGAGGCGAGGCGAGCTTCGGGGAGCGGGGCGGCGGAGCCGGCCCTTCCCTCCCGCTGATGTGGGACCGGCTGCCCGGCAAGGCTCGGCCGCCGGCTCCCGGCGTGCTGCTGACGCCGCCCTGGCAATAGCCCTCTCTTTTCCACAATAGGGCCACCAGATCTGCCATTCAAGGGTTCCGGCACCCTCCCAGGGAGGGGAGGGAGCTCTCGCCAGGAGTTTGGCTAAGCCTCTGTTTGAACAGACACTCGGAGGTGCGGGATCTCCTCCGCGGAAACCTGCGGGATTTCCTCAGGGAGCCAGACGCGAAGGTAGGGCTCACGTTCCTTACCCCTAGGGCCGCGCAGGAAGGTTTATTCGCGGCTCTTTCCAAAAGGTGTTTTGCGCTTCTCTTGAATTGGACGGTAGATCTGGCTGGAGGCTTTTATAGGATTCCTGACCCGAGCTGTTTAAAACACTCTTGTGTCAAAGGACCGGGAGACTCCCTCCCCCTGCATCCCTGCCTCTCCCTCCTTGTAGTAAGATTTCTTTTCGCACTAGAGCTGTTTATTTTCGACTTGTCCGCTGCTGATTGGGATTAACTCCGCTTTAGCCCTACACTTCAGCAGCGCACGCCTGTAAACCCAGCAGGACGTTACCAGCAACAACAAGGTGCGGAAAGAGAGAGAAAGAGTCTTAAAACTTTTACTAGTCTTAATTGTTTTGAAAGCAACCCAGAGCGAAGCAGACGAGAAAAATACTGATGGAGAGAGAGATTTGGAGATGCTTATTTGAGTGTGTTTTTTTCCTAAGGGTTTGGTGTAGGAGTCCTATTAACAATATATGCTGATGCCAGATAGCGCAAATGAGCTGTGTGTGTGTTATCTGGAGCTGCAGGCTGTTTATTTTGTGCAGCCTTTTGAGTGTACATTCAGTGTGGTTGCATGACTAACTGGCTGGAGTGATTCACTGGCTGCTTTATGGGTGACTGCTCAAAACAAGTTGTGAATCAAAAGAGATTTCTTTGGCTGTGGTTTCTAACCTCCCAAGTTAAATGCACCCACGGTTTAAGGGGAGCTAATGTGCAGACTTCAATCCCCCAGATCGTGAAGATTTATTCATTTTCCAAGCCCTGTGTTCAAAGCCATGATGAGTTTCCCTTGTAAGAGGGAGGTGGTGTCTGAGGGGCTTGGAGCCAAGGTCTGCTGCTAAAGGACATCTCCAGACCTGTCCATTCGGTCACCCTAGTTCCCAGCCCTTTAGCCAGTTTTGCTCCCTGGAGTTCTTAAGGTGCTTTATTATTCGTTCAGGGCATTTTTGCAGCTGTAGCAATTCTCAGGTAAAATGTGTAAACGTGTCTCGGGGCAGTAAGAGGCTGTTATTCTCATTCTACAGTTGGAAAAACTGACACTTGGAACACCCGAGTGGCTTGTGCAAGGTGAAGCTGTGGCCACTCAGTGGCATCAGTGTGACCTTTGCAGGGCCGTGGCTCCGGCAGAAGGAGGCACTCAGCTGGCTAGAGAAGGAGCCACTGCTGGAGTCAGAAACTCGCGGAGTAGAGGTCCTGTGTGTGATTTTATAGGGGCTTTTACTTAGGTTTCTTGGCAGTCATGTCCTTATTCTGTGCAGGAAGCTGTAGGCAATCGGCGTGTTCTCGTATGCTCAGGTCTTTCAGTATGTGAGATAGGCTCAACCTGCCAATCCACGTTAATGGTCTAATCTTTAACAAGCAGCTCGTCAGTGTAGGCAACCTTTATCAGCCAACACAAGATATGAGTTGTGCTTTTCAGAAAATGCTGACCAATCCCTGCCCCAAAGTCATATGTTTCTGAGGTACTCTTCCTACATATCTGAAAAAAAAAATCCCATCTCAATTGTTAATCATGTTGGAAAGCACAGGTCTAATATCTTTAGGTAGATACATTTTCAAAAGGAAAGGAGAGATAGTTCTGGATTAGGAGAAGCCTAAGTGGTAATGCAGCTGATACAGGACCCCTGTGACTTGAGAAACATTTGCTAAGAGATGGATGGGAATATTTCTTATTAATAAAATGTCCGAGCAATTTATCATAGTTACATGTGTCTCAGAAGCCTCAACTTGAAAAGGAAAGTTTATAAGTAAAGGAGGAGAGCTACTTACATATATTAAATAAATGACCTCCACTTTATTTTCTGTGTAAGTTCAGATGATTCAATGTTATTATACATACTGGTGAATCTGCTTGGCCATATTTTTCACTCATGCTTGCAAATCATCTTCATATTTTGACTGTCACATAAGCAGACACAATGTGAAAGAGCAATTGTGATCACCAAGATAATTCTAAGGTCATTTTTTGGTCAAAGAGAGGAATCAGTGAGAAATAGGGGAAATGGATGGAGAGAGGAAGGAGCAGACATGAATGAGGAGAGGCAGGGGAAGAAGCAGAAGAGGCGATATCTTGGATGGGTAATAAGCAGTGACAGTCTCAGCATTATTATGGAAGGTGGTATACAAGTGATTTTATGAAGTATCTAAATATGAACCCACCAGTATTAAATTCTTTATATCTCCCTTGAGAACAGCTGTGATTCAACATTTAGTAGCTGCTCTCTTCATGTCCCAGCAGGATTTAGTCATGACGAGCTGGTATGTCATGAGCTGGTCTCTCATCTGCACTGACTGAAGACCGTTGCATTACCCAGCTCAACATTAAATGTCTATTTAAGTCTATTTGTGTCTGATATTTTCTTTTTTAAATGAAGATGCAGTTTAAGTGTTTATCTTTTTACATTTAATCTGCTTACTGGAAACAGATGGTTGAATCAGTATTATTTCTAAGTATATTCTTTCTTAGCAAGAGCTGTGTTCATTAGCTGTAAGGCAGTGGGTAAGCTGGTGCTGGAGCCTGAAAGGTAACCTGGTTTGCTCACCAACAGACATGCTGTACGCTGAGCCTGGGTGCAAACTCTGTGGGGCTTATAAAGAGAACAGCCACCTTTATTCAGTGGAAGTCTGAAAACCCTACAAAGGGCAGGGAGTCAACAGCATCAAGGTCCCTCAGAGAAGTGCTATCAATGGGGAATGAGGAAACTGAGGAAGAGAACAAATGTTTTGGGCAGATTGGTGTCTGGAGGAATAAAATAAACTTGTAAGGTCTCAATATAAGTCCTATCTGATTGCTGCTGTTTCCCATCTGGGCTCTATGAGCAAGCACTGCTGCCTAAAAGAAATATCTCGGGTCACATCAGTTCCTCCCTGGAGTGGAAGCAGTCCCCTCAAAACTTTGGATATTGATTGACTGCTTCACTTGGGAGCTGTAACATCAGTTTTGGGGTAGGATGCTGTTTCCAAAAACAGAAATGGGGAACTGTATCCATTTTATTGATGCAAGAGAGATCAGGTAACAAAAGCATTTGCAGATATCTAATCTATTCAGGAGCAGTGGGAAGTGAAAGAAATTCACACTAGAATTAAATCAAAACAAACCAAAGTTGTACAGTATGCACAGGGAAAGAGTGCAATATCGAGAATTTTCCCAGAAAGGGTCAAAAACAATCAGAGAATGACTGTTCTGAGAGAGTGCTCAGAGAGACCTGAAGGCCCATCTGCAAGACCGTGACTCTGCAAGGTGTTGAGGAATGCGTGTGACACAGGCTAGAAGTTTTTTCACAAAACAGGGGAAAGAGGAAAATATTGCTCAGCCCAAAACTAAATACGAGACCTGTGCCACAGCAAGGTTTCTGAAAGAAAAGAGAATTTAAAAAAAAAATCAAAATTGAAATTTCAAAAATTACTCCAAAGGCTCACCAGGGTACCAGGGTGCTGGAATGGAGCTGGTCTCAGGCTGTTGGGTCTGCCAGGTGGGGATGGGTCACCTATGAGACTGGCCTTTTCCAGTTTCTTGTGTGCACAAGACCGCAGCATCAGGTTTTTCCTGCCCCAGAGATGCCACTCAAGAAATACTGCATGGGAGGCTGATGCATGTCCGTTCCCACTGGAAAGAGGAACCAGGCAGAGCCTCGTTCTGCAGAGCTTGTTCCCAGAGGAGAGCCTGAGGCCAAACAGTGGGGCAGAGTGCACTAGAGCCTGCACCACAGTGCTGATCTACAGTTCAAGAGGCTTTGAGACCTTTTGGAGCACCTTGCAGTTCTTTTCCAGCCTTCCCTGGGATGGTGCATGCCCAGACCTCTTCCTGCAGCAGAGTCAGGAGCACAGCTGTGGCAAGGACCCATAGCTGAGAGCTGAGAAGCACTGCACTACAGACATAACCTGGCTTATCAAGATTTGGTCTGAACCTTCATAAGCAGATTGGAGCCAGATATCACTCTGAGCTAGACAGGACATAGCCAAATGCTAGAAGGCAAGAGGAGGAAGAATCTACCTAAATTGGCAGAGGACCTGCAGACGTTTTGTGTTCCTCACATCTCCAGTGAGGACTTCCAAGATAAATAGCCGATGGACCAATTGCTAGACAGTTAGGCAGGTTGTGCAGAAGGCCAGAAACAATCCAAGGAGCTGTGGGAGTTATGGCAGAGCTTAAATATTGCATTTCCACTGTTGAACAGAAGTTGGAAAACTGCTACTGGAAGAGAGGGAAGCTGGTTGCTTTATAGAGTTATGAAGTCCTGTGCTAGAGAAATTAGTATTTCCATCCAGTTCATAGCACTCCAAGCTATTAGAAAAAAGGACTTACGAAGGATAGAAAACAATGAGGTATTGGCTACGACATCAAACATGAGTGCAGCGACTCAGTTAGCTGGTCTGCTGGGGAGGGGAAATATCCACAGAGAGGGTTGTTGTAAATATATGGCTGGTCAGGACAGAGCCTCATAAAAATTTACTGAAAGGCCCAAATTCAGCTCAGGAAACAGGGGGACCTGTAGCTGCACATGCAAAGTTGGGTGATGCTGGTTTGGAGTTAGAGTTGAAGCTATAATAAGGCTTATTTGTGCCCAGGCTTGGATATTAAGCTGGTGTCCAGAGAACCCTGCTGGTCCCTTGTAGCCTTTAACTGGTCTGGTTTTGTGGCTGATGGTCCTGGAAATCCCCTTTTCCTTGGCTTCAGTGGTAAAAACTGGAGTTCTTCATTGAACAGCCTATTTTTCTCCATTTGTCAGCAGTCCCCGTCAGAGGGTGGGCAGTGGGAACAGCCAAGTAGCAGGAGGGGGGTTTATCACCTGTGTAATTTACAGGCGTCACAGGTGCTCACTGAGGTACAGCAGTTGGTCATTGAAACCAGACAGGGAGATGATGGGACAGTCCAAAATGTAGCCTTGGCTCTTGCACGGGTCTGAGGGAAGGCAGGGACTGAGGAAAATGTTCTTGCTGGCAAAAAATGCGTGCAGGAGAACGGACTGCTGGGATCTAGGAAACGGCTCAGCATAGCCAAGGTAGGAGATGAACTAACACTCAGCATGCACATCCCTGTGGCTGGGACTTGGTCGGTCAGCGCCACGGCTTTCAGCCTGCAGTGTTTTCCTTCAAAAACATGGCTCATATGAAAGAAAGAGGTTTGGGCAATCTGTTTGTGGCGCCTGCCTCTGTGGGCAGGCCCTGAGCTGTCTCTTTGAGATTCTACACAGTTTTTGGACCTCATCAGTTGTCCTGCTTAGAAAAGAAGGCCAGCAAGAGCTTTGCTGTGTAGTACATTAACCAGAGGGTGCTTGTGTCTTACCATTACTAGATAATATCTGGAATGTGCCTTACTAGGTTCATTTTCGTTTCCACGGTGAACATCTGGAGGTGAAAACAGCTTTCGTGTTAGCACAAGTCCATAAAATATTGTTGTGTGGGTCTCCCATCCCCTGTGTACAGCAGCCCTCCTTCGAGAGACCAAGGCAGCAGGGATTGCACAGGCAGCCCCCAGCCCCTGTGGTGCAGTTGGGGATGTCCTGGTGTGTGCTTTAATAGGGACCAAGGATGTTTTATAAACAGGCTGCCATGAGCTCCAGGCTGCCAACCTAAACTGAACCCAGAGCAAGGTGAACTGCTGAAGAGAGGCATAACATGCACCCTGGGCACACTCAGCCAGGAGCAAAGGGGCAGCACTTCCCCAGTGTCAGGGAAGGGAGCACAAAACTGTCAGCCTGCCTGGCCTTGCAGGGCATTGATCCTGCTCCTGGAGGCTCAGCTGCAGACATGCCAGGATTACAACAGCTCCACACACCCCTTGTGAGGAGAGAAAGCTACCCCAACAGTGAAAGGAGAGCAGCCAGGCATTTTCAGGGCTGGAGCAGTTTCCATTGAACACAGCTGGGGGTGCCTGTGGGGTCGGAACAGCACTGACACAAGAGCACAGTCACCAAAGGCTTGTTCTGCCAGTGCCTTGTTCAAAGGCCTCTTTTTTTGGGCAGATACCTCCCTCAGCAGGGCAACAAGAAAAAACTGAGACTGCATCCTTTTTTACCTCCTTCTTCCACAGTGTGCAGGAATGAAAACTCTCCTATTTCATCCACAGATGTAGGTTTGCAAGAGCAGAGTTCATGGAACTAAGAGGGAGTGTTCCTCAAAAAGACTCCTAGTGTCGAACAAGGTGTGACTAAAAAAAAAGTACCCTTATTTGGCAACCTTGTTTGCTTTTTGACTCTTTTCAGACTAGTAAGGCAAAAGCCCTCCAGTCATGGTGGGAAAGCTTGGAATTTAAAGATGAAATGTTGTGTAGGAGATGGGAAAACAAAACGATGTGTGACACACACTTGTGAGAGCTCATTACCACCAAAACACTCAAAAAAGAGTTTCTGGTGTTTTGCTATGATGTCTTGAAGTTGTAAAGTCTTTAGTCAAGCCATGAGAGAACCGGTTTTGACAAAAATGCAGACAGATGCTTTTCTTGCATGTGTTGTATTTCTAAAGTGGGACCCCAAAGATGGGGAGAAACCCTAATGAGCAGTGTCTCCTGGGGACCTTACTGCTGTTGCATTGCTGTTGATGTTGTTGGGCCTTTGTCTGAGACAGAATCTGCCAGACAATATTTGTTGGTAGCTATGGATTTCTTTAGAAAATGACCTGAAGTTTACCCAAAAAGGAACCAAGAGGCTGTGATAGCAACCAAGCTTCTAAGGGATGAATTTTTCACCATATTTGGGGACCAAGACACAAAGAACACGCAGCAAGGCAGAGGCTTTGATGCTGAAGTATTTCAACAGGTTTGTCAGATGCTGGTAAAGGCAATAGGAGGCATCCAGCATCCTGAAGATGGTGAGGAGGAGAGGCTTGGCTGGTGCTGAGAGGGGGCATTGAGCCAACTGCATGCCACCTGGCCTGAGATACCTCCATTTACACTCCCTAGTCTCCCTGTGCTGCTGGTCAAGGCCTGGGTACCCGCCCCGTGCCAGCACCTGAGAGACCTTAGCGTGCTTTGCACAGCACCAAAACCCCGTGAGTGGGCAACTGAATCAGCCCCCAGACACTTCACGAGAGAGTGACACAAGGACCAGGACTGATCCAGCACTTTGTCTACTCTGTTGGGTTTAATGACTCTCAGAGTAAAGGGGAAGCGCTATCTGACCCCAGTTCGCCTTGTCAGACATTAGCCAGGAAACAGCACAGTCCTTGGGAGAGATTCATAAATCTGGACTACATAAGTCTGGCTTATCTGGACACTGCAAAAATCAAGTGGAACAGCCTAGGTTTTTCTAGAGAAAATCTGACGTGAATATTGCCTGAGGCAACGTGAATGTTCTCAGATTTAGGCTTTTGTGTGGAAACCAGGCTGATTGCACATCCCACAGAGATGGAGATATTAGGAGCCTGCAGCAGGTAAACCACAGTCTGTAGCAGTGACCACATACATGCATTAACACGTAAGAGGCCAGTGGGTCCTGGCCAAGGAGAAGTTGTGAGGGTAACTGAGTGGGTCCTGAAAGCCAAGAATACAGCTAAGGATGTTGAGTCTGGTAGAAATTAGTTCCCCACTGGGAAAAAATGGGGAATGGCCTCATTTAGCCCACAGATTTCATTAAAACCGAAAACTTTGCTGAGAACTCCTCCTCAGGAGTTCAAAAGAAAAGGGAGCAGCAGCTGAAAGCCTGCGGTGGCATCCCAGTGGGAGCAAAGTCAATCCAAGCTCTATGAAAATGTCCCAGTAGGAAAATGCGATGTGAGTAAGTAAATAGCTACACTGGCTGCTCTGGCACTTCCTCCCTGTATGCCTGGTGTGAGGTCGGTCCATGGGTCTGGGTTCTTCGGGAAGGAGGCTGAACAGGGCATGTTTTTGCAGGGATGCCTGACAGTGGTGCGCAAAGCAGGTCCCTTTTGTTCAGTCCTGTGCCAGAAGTACTAACACAGTGGTGTGAGCATGGGCACTGAAGACTGCCCAAAGCACATCCCAGAGCATGCCTGGCCCAGGTGGCAGGGGAAAGCAGGGGACCTGGCAGCAGGACTGTGACAGCAGTGTAGCACCATGGTTGAGGTGACCTGCTCCTCGCCCTGCTGTGTCCTGCCCAAAGGGATGTTAAGCCAGACCACCCCTTTTCCTGGCCGGCAGTTCTGCTCCATAGGACTGCCCCAGCTTTCTCCTGGGGCAAGAACCATTAAACAAAAAGATGGTACACTGGCTTCTAGACTGTCCCTGGCTGTTAATAATATATGAAGCTTCTTACTGTAGCATCCAAACATCACAGTCCATCAGCTGACAGGAGACGAAGTAACCTTTTATTTTCTGTGTGTGCCAGATCGTGTCCTTGACAAAGTTACAAACACATGTTATGTAGACTGCTGTGTACCACAGTTTGAAGCAAACTGGACAGTATAGCAGTTGTGCTGTCCCTGTTTACAAACCTCAGCTTCATCAGCTGTAGGAGGTGTCAGTGGGAAGAACAATGTGGTTTAAGCCAATTCAGGAAGCCGCGTCTTTGCTTTGGAAAACAGAGGACATAAGCAGCAAATACTCAGAGGGTCCCTGATTCCAGGCAAGTGTCTCATTACCAGCAGCCACAGCCCAGGGCTGTGCTCCCTTCTTTGGGATGGAGAGTTTCCTCTAGCACTAAAACCTTGGCTCTAAAACCCTGGCTCTTGGAAGCTACATACTCATAACTGTGTTCACTGAAGGAGTTTTGGAGTTTGGAGTCCCATTATTTACATCCAACTGTATATTTTCTCCTAACAGCCCTATAAACAAAATGAATTGCAGAAGAAGTCGCACATTCCCACACAGGCATGTTTGCCTCTCGTGAAGTCTGAAAAACCATGACCCAAATGTACTGTGAGACAGTAAATCTGAGAAGGCAGTGTGTGGGAAGGCAGTGAGATGAGAAGGAGGGAGAAAGCAACCCACTGCAGCCCCCAGCATCTCTCCCTGCGAGCACTCTGAGCCTGGGAGCTGGAAATGCTTTGGGGAAACAAAGACCACCCAGTGCCTAGTGGCCCCACTAATTCCAGGAGCCCTCAGACATTGGAAACTGAAGTGTTTATCTGTTCTTCCTAAATTTCAGCCTTTCTGGACCCTTTCAGACAGTCTTGGTTCTGAAGAGAACAGCAAGACAGCTGGTGAAAAGGGGTCTCGCTCACTCATCTAGGAAAGTCTGAAACAGCACATACCTTTCCAGCTGGTGCTTTCCATGTGCATTGATTCCAGCCCATGTTTTCTGATTGTGTATTTTGTTCTCCTCTCTAGGCTGTCCTGCCTGCAGTCACTCTTTCCACCTGCTCTTAAGGCCTCCTGTTGCTTCCCACCCTGCTAGAAAAGGCAGCTTTTAAGCACTGAAGCTCTGCTTGTGGCAGTGGCATCATGATGTCTCTAGGCAGAGACTTTCTGAGTTGTGGTCCATGTCAGCACACAGCCACCCTTAAGGAGATCAGGTATCTCCCAAACTAAGGGCTCCGCTAAGGAAGTATTTTGGGAGACAGGGAGCAGCAGGGATGAACGCCCCATGTGTTTTATTTGCAAATTGTGAGCAAGGCATGAATTTTTGAGGTCTGTCTGGGACACAAGGCTGTTGTTGGGATGATGTTTGTGAGTAATCTTTGGTCAGCAGATTGTGTGTGTGTGAACTGGTGCAAGGAGCAGGCAGCTGAAAGGCCGTCTGTGGTGGTGAGTGGAAGGTAGGTACACGGTGGACACAAATGATGAGTCTTCGTTCCTTGATTGGATGAGCACTTCTGGCAGAAGCAGGTTTCTGGGACAAATATTCCTTTTCACAAGTCCCTAAAGATGATTTCTGTAAATGTTTGCTAATGTTTACTTGACATTTGTAGTCACTCATGTCAATATGTCACTTCCCTGGAATGTCAACTGGAAGCAAACACGAAAGTGGGCATGAACACAGCTAATGTGGATACAGTTTTTAATTTAGGCTGATTTTCATGGTCATTATCTTTCACATAATCATCCAGTTTGGTTGAGAACTAGTGGTGCTCCAGGAGTTCCTCTCCTTCCAAGAGTCATGATTTTTTTGTTTTCTGTTAGGGAAATGTGTTACCAGAGCCACTGCTGTTTGTGTCTACTGCCTGACACTTCATACCACAATCCTGCATCTAGTTTCTTCTAACTCAATCAAAACTCAACAATCTTGCCTAAAAACTCCCACAGCGGTTGTTTGCCTCTGGCTGTTTTTATAATACTTTTTTTAAAAAAGATCTTTTGAATCAATTAAGCTGTTTCCAAGAATGTAACTAAAACTAAGCACATTTTTATTTTCTCCATGTCAAGAAAAAAATCTGATGATGACTCTTTTCATAAGTTCTGCTGCACTGTGCTGTGGAGCAAGATCGTCAGATTTACAGTGGAGCTGGGCTTTGAGTAGGAAATGTGCTTTGTGCCTTTCCTCCGAAAGATTATCCAACAACTAGCCGTAAGGAGTTGTGGTTTGAACTGTCTCAGTAGTGACAGTTTGATTTTCACACTTAAAGACTGCAGATTTCTCATGTTCTGGGAGTGTTTCCAGCCAGGTCTGAACTTACTCTCATTGCGGTGGCCATTTACTGTGGTAGTTGGTCCAGTCTTCCTTAGATCCAGGCAAAGAAGGGGAGCAAAGGTCAGAATAAGGATAAGGAATTTTTATGTGGCAGAAACTTGTTGTGAAGATTGAGGAGTGTTTTGGATTGAATGGGGTCTTAGATCTACTTGGCCAAGACACAAAGGTATTGCATGATTCAGGCACCTGAGAGGCATTGCTGAGGCCAACAGGACCTTCACCTCCAGGCTGCAAGAATATTAGACAACGCTAAGTACTTTTTAAAACTCAGGCTTGGATAGAGTGTCTGTGTGTGCCTGGTGGCTCTGTCTCACTCTGCCACCCATACAACACGAGAAATAGCAGCACCTCACCTCACAGGGCTCACTGTGACTCAGGCATCTCCGCATGACTCTCCGGCACAGCTCGGTGGGTGCTGAAGGAAGCCCACAGGACACTGCTGATTAGCGTGTGGATGCCATGCAGTAAATAATGATCACCCTCAAACACTGGATGACGATGACAAAATGGAGAACTGTTCACCCACAGAGAGGGGTCCAGTGTGTGTGATCCAAAGACCCAGAAGACAAGAAGTATTTAGGAAAAAGAGTAAGAGGAATGGCACAACAGCCCTTGAGACAGTGCTCTCGCTGCTCATCCTCTTGGGTCCAGTAGACATGTTTGGCCCTGGCATTGTGTTTAACTGTGGTGCCATGCAGCCAGGGACCATCCAGCTGGCAGAGGCAACACACAGTGTAACCATCTGCAGGCACAACAGCACCAGGGGCAACAACTTCTCCCTAGTCCCAGGGTGGCTTTATAAAGCAATTTGGTGGTGCAGGTGATGGTCAGAGATCCACGCCTTGGCCTGGTTTGGTCACCACCAAGTACAGCTAGTGGCCAGACTCCGGTAACTTTGGCCATCAGGGTCCAGTGGCTGGAGAGCATGCACAGGATGGGCAGACACTGTGGGAATGTGGCTCACCGGGCACAAAGTCTGGGAAAAGAAGTGAAACATAGAGGTGGAGCAGAAAGTAAAGGTCAAATACTCTTGGCTCATGCAAACTTCTGTGTTTTTTGGTTGTTTTGGTTTTTCTTGTTTTTTATTTCATTTTTCCCCCCTGGTGACAATTATATGTGTTGCAAGGCGAAGTAGTTCTCAAGAGAAATGAAATCCCTTTCCCTGACCTCAGAGTGCACAGAACTCTGAATTACTTGACAAGCACAGTTTACCCTTTGAGCAATTCACGACTCCCCTTTCACAAGTAAGAGCACACTTTTGTGGATGTTTTCCTTGCTCAGTACTACCTAATGGATTTTTTTTCCCCTTAATAACTGTCATTTGACCTGCATCTTGGGTTCAATCCCCATATGGGCTATTCACTTCAGACTTGGACTCAATGATCTTTGTGGATCCTTTCCAACTCAGAATCTTCTACAAATCTGTGAATCTTGCTATTCTCAGCTCAAAATTAAAAATGTGAGTTGCTGATTGTGAATATTATTTGTTGCTCATTTACTAGAGGAATATTAGGCACATTCATCCCATTTCCTCTTAGTGCCTCATTATCAATAAACCTTTGCCTCACTGCTTCTGTAAATAATTTTCATCCCTTTCCTTTGGGAGCCATGAGTTTGGGCTCTTGCACAAGCGTCTCATGAGAGTAATTGGCCAAGTCACGCAGTATCATTTTAACTCCTTGATGAGTTGGCAAAACTTCATTAAAGGGGGATTATTGAACAACACATAAGTATTTTTTTGGATGAGGAAAGCATTGCATTTAAACCATGATGCAAGCAGGGTTTCCCAGTATTTTACCAAGCACAGTGGCTTGCATCAACTATTGGTATCATTCAAAAGACTTGGATTATCCTGGCTCCCATAGTCAAAATATACCTTCTCTCTTCTGGGATGTGAAGGATGTGGAGCTAAAGCTCCAGAGGTGTCCTAAATTGGTATATATGTTTCAGAGCTGAT
The DNA here is from genome assembly GCA_013400235.1 of Oriolus oriolus. Classification (NCBI taxonomy): domain Eukaryota; kingdom Metazoa; phylum Chordata; class Aves; order Passeriformes; family Corvidae; genus Oriolus; species Oriolus oriolus. The sequence continues at coordinate 1,156,516 of VXBT01004523.1, forward strand.
GACAAATGAGAGGGACTTTCAAACACTCTTTCCCTATTCCTCACAGCCCCAGCAGAGAAAAACGGGAGGCACAAGAGCGTAGCGCTCACAACTCATGGTGGTCTCCCATGGGAGGCTGCAGAGGAGCTGGCTGCTCGTGGAAAACACCGCTGGTGGACATAGACCCAGAGCCAGGCTGAGGCAGGGGAGATTTGTTTGCTGCAGAGGCTGGAAGGAACCTACAGAGGCCAAGGGTTTATTAAACTTCAGTTTGACTGGAGCTGAAATATGTGCCTCTAGAGCAGGGCAGCAGAGGTTCACAGAGTCCTTTCTGTAGACATTTTATGACAGTCTTTGGGGATACATATAAAGAAGATTGGGGCATTCTGAGTAACTTAAAAAAATATTTGTTTAGACTGTGTCAGGGTCAACTGGAGTTTCCAAGCAAGCCAGTCTTAGTTGGATTTTTCTGTCTTTGCCCTTTCTCCACAGCTATAGTGTAGACACTGGCCAGGCATGCCGTGCAGCCATGTCCCTTCAATACCTCAGAACAGCTCCTGAGATCAGAGAGACCTTGAGGTCACTGTGTACCTCCTGCACTGCATGTGGGCTCATGGAGACCAGGGAGGGGAGAGTCCCTGGCTACCAGAGGTTGCTGCTGCCACCCTCAGACCCTGTCAGGAGTCTGGGCTTCCCCATCTACATTGGCATCAGCCCCTGTGGGGCTGCAGCATTACCCCCACCTCATGACGAGGGTGTAGAGGTCAGGGGAAACAACTTGCTGCTCTCAGGTTTGCTGTTGGTTATTGTGTCTTCCTTCCTGGCTGGCAAATTCCCAGTTTGGTTGTGCTGCTTCTTGCTTCAGTTTGGGATTTTGCTGCCCTATTACTCTCTGCCAGTAAAAGCTGATGCCAGTCTGTTGCCCAGCCCCAGTGACTGTGAATTAGTGGGTTTGGTAGCCAGAAACCTAATTTCTTTCTGGAATGCTTCTAAAAGCCTAGTGCTTGTAGGAATTTTCCCAGACCTGGCCAGCCTTGAGTTTTGCAATGTGCAGTTGGAATGGAAAAAAATTATATGTTCTTCCAAGAACAGGCAGGTTTGGGGAAGGCTGAAGGTTTTTCTTCCCTTGTCTGGGCCTTTCTTTACTAATCAGCTGTATAAAACTGAAGAACAGCAGAACTACTTTGCTAGGAAATCTTGCCCAAACTTTGAATGTTTAAACTCAGCCCTTTCTGTGGTTCAGTGACGTTCAGCCAATTTTGGTTGTTTTCTGATTTTACTCCAGCTTTCCATCACTCCTGCTTTCCAATTTCCAAGTGTAACTGGTAGCACCCAAACCCCCCTGAGATGTGCTGTACTTGGGTTCCAGTGGGGTTGCCACAGCATCTCATCCAGACTCAGGAGTTCCCCAGGTCTTCTCCATGGGGGCACCTGGGGGCCCAAACTGGGAAGCACAAGGAGCAGCATGGGAGCGGTGCTGGGAGGATTTGTTTGGGCTTGCCTGACTGCCCATCTGAAGTACATAACGCTGCACTTCAGCAGCAGGGTAGTCCAGGGACACACACATGCTGCAGTGCTGTGCTGGACTAGGGCCGCAGGCTGGCTGCTCCAGCTGGGCAGAGCCTGCTCGGACACCGCCCTGGCCGGGGCCCACAAGCCATTGAAGTTTGTCCGTCGTTAATTTGAACCAGGACTCCATAATGCAGGTGCAGCTGAGCTCTTGCCCAGCTCATTACAAAATGGCCCTAATCTGCCTCCTCCTGCCCTTCTTCTCTGCTGGCAGTTTCAGGCTGCAGGTCCAGCCCTGCTGCCAGCAGCACAGAACAGGCAACTGGAACTCACCTCTGGGAGGCAGCTAAACTTCAGCAATGCATTGCTATCTCTGCTGCAGAGAGGTTGCTTTTGCAAAGCAGACAGACAGAAGAATGCAGAGAGAGGCAGACAGACCAGCCAACCAAATGACATGAACAGCATCCAGGCAGGCACTGACCCACAGGATGGGGCGAATCACTCTGCAAGCTGGCAGCAGGGAATTAAACTGTGCCATAGCCAGACATCAGAGCAAGGAGCAACTCCCTTCAAGCAGCTTTGTCTCACCAGCCTTCCTCACCAGCAGGAAGCAGAGTCTCCCACTCCCTTCTTAACTAGATGGCTGATTTATACCTTGTGTCACAGGTGATGGCTGGTGGTGCCTCTCTTGGTGTGTGCTTAGCATGGAAGGTGATACCCACACTGAGACCTGGAAGGCTGAACTGCTGCCTCGTGCCTCCTTCTTGCCCTGACAGAGCAGAGGTCCTGCTCAGCCTGCACCCAGCCTGGGGTGGAAATTGTAGGGGAAATGTCCAGGGCATGTCGTGAGGAAGAGAGAGGCACTGACTGGTTGCAGGGGAAACCTCAGGAGGAGATAACAGCTTGAGGAGAGGAGCCCCCTTTTCTCTTGCAGTGCTCAGGTGAGGGATCTCTTCAGATCCTTGCCGTGCCCAAATGGTACGGGTGAGGTTAAGATGAATACGTAAATCTGCATCTGATGGGAACTCTTCCTTTCAGAGTGGGAGCTTGGCCCTAAGCCGTGCATCAGCCTCACCTGTCACTCACATCTGAGCAGCCCTCAGTGCTCCCGCAGGCACTGAGTGGCACTGCCTGCTGTCAGCCCCACAGCTCCCCAGCACTCACCTTGTGAAGTGCAGGGCCTGACTTCACAAGGCCCCAGCACAGGGAGGGGGGTTGAATCCTGGCTACCTTAAATGCTCCTGTCACTAACTCAGCTGGAGAGGGCATCCAAGCAGGGGAGAAGCAACCTTGCTGGATCTAGATTTTTCTAAAAGAAACACACTGGTGGGATAACTGAATGATCCCAAAGTAAGGTAGATCAGGTGGATTGGGCAGATGTTGCTCCAGTTGCTCACAGCAAGTAGAGATGTCCCAGCAAGAAAACTCAGCTCAGGAGTGGAACAGAGTTCCCACATTGGGACAGAGCATCAAGGTGTGCAAAACCCTACAGTGCCTGTCTGTGGAGAACAAAAGTCTTCAGCAAACAGCACTGGGGACCTGTGTGTTCTGCTTTTCACTTGCCCAAGGATCTGTGGACTCTTTTGGACTGAAATCCCAATAAACAGTCACTAGCCTGTGTGTAGGTATGAGTCTATGACTGAGATGACACCATTCAATCCTTTGTCCAGTATTAGTGATGCTGATTTTTTTCTTAACGATATAACATATTTTGTCTATTCAGCATTGAGCTAAGTCTTCAGAGCAGTCAGGTGCTTACATCTGGTTCTGAGGAGCTTGGGAAAAACCAAGACCCTCAGGCAATCACTGCCACGGCAAGGCAATGCAGGACTGCTTGAGAAGAAGGAGACGGCTTATCCAAAAGGTATCAAAACCAGAGCCAAGAGGAAACTGAAGGCCCTTTCAAGTCCCCTTGCCTGCCTTGTCCACCTTCCTTAGCTGGCACACATCGGGGATATACCAGTTCAGAGGTTCTAGATGGCTTTTGGTTCATATGCACTGTTTTAGCAGACACACAGGTAGGACAGAGCAGAAACTCACAATTTTTTCCTAGCGGTTTATGATGTGCTTACTGTGGGAAATGAGACACTTCAAAATGCACTAGCTGACCCATCTTGTCTGTCTTACTTCTGAGGTTTGCTCATAGCTTGGTGTGCTGCAAACCTGCAGCTGATCACCCCCAACCCTGTGTCTGGGGACACCTGTGTGGGATCTAATGAGGCCCTGATGCCACTGAGGTGGCTGTCACTTCCCTCTGCTGTCACTTAAAAAGTCATCTTGTGGCTGGTCCTGGCATATCCCCAAGGCACTGGGTCACTCCCTGCAACACTGAAGACCTTCAGGTGTCAGAGAGGACAAAACCATGTCACTGGGAAATTAATGGGCTCATCAGAGAGAATTGAGATGCCCAACTCCAGAATACTGGCATAAGCAATAATCTCCCTTCACATTCAGTAGTGAGGAGGCCATGCTATGCAATGGAGCAGTTTCATTTTCTCTCCATGGACGCAATAGCAGTACACTTTCTTGCTCTTTCTCTTTCCTTATATCATGTTCTGGGAGCCAGAAAGTCAACTGCAATTGCAGCAGGTTGCTAGAAGCATTTTCGTGCCTTCAGAATTTGCTAGTCAGCACTTTCCTGCTTTTCAGATGAATGTGCCACATGAAAAAGGACTTGGGGAATGAGCTGTGCCTTTTTCTCTAGCCACAGCTTCTACGCAGAGTTTTCAGAAGTGATTTGTTTATGTAAAAGCCAGTTTTGTTAGCGTTCTTTAAAAAACATGAAAGGGGAGCAAGCAGCACATCTTGCATTTGTACAGACAATGCTGAGCTCTCCCCAAGTAGCCACAGGGTGTGGGAATCCAGATAATCAGGCAATAAAGCAACACATGCCCTCAAAAACAGATGTTTGTATTGGGGGAAAAAAGCTTGTTCAGAATAAAAGTGAGAGGAACGGCGATGTTCCCAAATAAATAGTGCATATTCCCCAGGCTTGCTGCGATGTAAACTTCTCAGCAGCACTAGAGTTAATGTTTATCAAGCTGTCTGTCCCCAAACTCATACAGTGATTTACTCCAGGAGAGCTAGCCAGCCAGGGCTGAGGTGAATTTGACTCCCACTGAAACATCTCCCCAGCACAGAGTGGAGATAGAGCCAGCAACTCAAGTTATACACCAGGGCCAAAGTTATACATTCAGGGCCAAAAAGCCACCCATGGACCCACTGTGTGGAACCTTTGACACTGTCTCCAGACTGCTTTTCAGGAACAGAATGAGGTTTTTAGACCTTTCTGCTCCAGGCCTTAGTATTGCTCCTGGTGTATGCTCTAATCAGAAAAATAAGTCTCTTCTCAAAGAGGGGACCCTAGGTGTGGTCAGGGGGAGCACAGCAGAAGGAAACACTCCTTTCCCCCTTTCATGCTTCTATAAGTAGACTTTTCTGTAGGACTTTGCTCTGTCTGTAATTAGCTCCCCAAGGTGATCAGGTATTTCACAGCTATTTTTAGCCTGTGAGTTCCACCGTGAGTGTCCCCTGCGCTGTAGAGCCTCAGGAGGCTGCAGGCAGCAGAGAAGCAGTGCCAGCAGCTTTGACAAGCTCAGCAGAGATGGATGGTGCCCATGCAGATGAGAACATTCATACAGTGTTCTCCAGAGCACAATGGGAAATCAGTGAATGCTGTACCATGAGCAGAGGAACAGCAGAGACCATATTCAGCCTTCCTTCAGGTTCTGCACAATCAACCAAGTGAGGTCCCTGTCTGGGAGGGATGGGCAGGCCATGTACTCATCTTTATCCAGTGTTGAAACGGAGATGCTCCAAACAGTTTCTGCTTAGCAGCAAAGGGTAACTGCAGCTTCCAGAACAAAGCCAATGGTTTGTGTCCTGTGTAGAATTCTACCACCTGCATTTAAGAGATGGGTGCTGCCCAGTTTTACATTTCAGCTGGGCACAAGAGTGAAAGTATGATGAAGCATCTGATCATTGCTAATAAAATCACTGAAGCCATATACAACCAAAAAAGTGTTAAAATCTTCTCTACATGTGCAGACTGCTAGAGCACGGGCTCCCTGAACAGAAATAAACCTAAATATTTGGGTCTTTATATGTCTAAAATCTAGTCACTTTGTTTTTTCCTAATAACCCAAAATGTGGGTGTTTTTTAAATAATAGTCTTGTGCTGACTTCTAGACTTCAGTGACAGATAGGAGGCAGAAGACTGAACAGACAGCTTAGAAACAAGTACAATGATTTCAGCATGTGTTAAGGCAAAATCACAAGAGTCGGATAAGGTTCCTGTGGTTGGCCAAGTCCTTGAGGTGTGCTGGTTGAGCTCTGGTGCAAATCTGGTAAGAAGTGTAAAATACACTGCCTGGACCCTATCAAGGCAAAATTTTAGCACTGGTATTTACGCAGGAGTTGAGAGAACAACATTAAGAGCTTTTTAAAAGTATCATTGCTATGAAGAGTCAGACCATGCCTGTGCAGGCAGGGAGAGGCACCCTGAAGTAGCCAGCACTGTAAGCCATAGAATTTGGGGTTGGGCAGGAGGAAACACTCCTGGCCCACACTTGGACAGGAAGGCCCCTATGTCATTTAGTGTGGGAGCAGAGGGGCAGCCTGGTGCAGCCCCACGCCACCCGTGCCATGCTCTTTGAATACGGGCTGTCCACAGCCAGCCAGCCTCTGTGAGCTGCCACAGGCCAGTAGTAGCCTCCCAGGACTTCAAGGAGGGAGTGCTGCTACCTCCCAGGATAGCATCAGCCCTCCGCTGAGACTGTAATAGCTTGGACAAGATGTTGCCAGAGCAGTAAATTAGCAGTGCCAGGATCCAGCAGGCTTTTTTGCCTGGAGCCCAGGGGAAACTGTGCTGTGTCCCTAGGCTGTGCTGGCCATGTAGCTCTCTTGCAGCCTTATGGGCTAGGGGGCTGCCATCACAGGATCTGTGTTGAGGGAGCCTATTGTGCAGGAGCTGAGGCTTGTCATGCATGCGCTGTGCAAAGCAGACCCACCATTTCAAGCTGGGCCCAAAGCTGTGTGTTGGAAATGTCCCACTCTCCATTGCCCTGTGGATGCATCAAGCTGACTTTGCTCTAAATTAAATTCCATGGATAAGATTGTACACAGTGAAGATTTCACTTCATCATCCTCCCCAAACAGCACACCTGAGGAAAAAAACAGATACAAGCTGTGAATCCAAACATTCTGCCATCATGATAAAGAGGACAGTTCCCTCCAGGAGTGTGTCAGCAGAGCTTACTTATTACTCTGTCTCTACAATGCCTGGCTGTCTCAGGGCCTTACCTCATGGTCACACGTGAACATGGTCTTGTGTCCCCTGCACCTCCTTTCTCCTCTGTAGGGTTCCCAGGACAGATGTGGTGAGATCTGAAAGGCATATCCCCTGCAGAAGAAGGGGGAATGCAGGCATCTCTCTTGCCCAAAAGGAGCTGCAAGATGCTTGAGGCTCACATGCCCGGTTATCCTGGACTGTCCCTGCCCCTTGGCAGCTGACACAGGGTGACTCAGGGAAGGTCTTGGGAGTGCTGATGGTCTAGCAGGCAGCCAAGGCACTGAGAGAGCAGGGTATAATTGTGGGAAGTCAGAAAATATCCTACTGCTACGAGGGCAAGGATGGATTGGCAAGCAGTGAAGGAGGCACCAAGAGGTCCTGTAGGGCTTGTAAGGGTGCAGTGGTGCTCACATTAACTCCTTGTCATGGAGATCTTCACGATGTGTAACTCAAGGTCTCTCTAGGTTTGATTAGAAACAGACACCCCACACTTTGCACTGAAACTTTGAGGCCATCTCCAGTTACAGGAAGTCTGGGCATATCCATATGCAGATGTATGCAATTTGTTTCACTTCAGCACTTGGCGTGACTGTTCTGAGGTCAGGGAGCCTGTTTCTAGGGAATGAGGGTTACTTCTTGGGATGCTCAGCTGAGGGTAGATTTACACCATGCCCTCCCTACGCTGCTGTCCTGCCCTCCATCCCACAGTTTCTGCCCCTCTCATGGAAACAGCTCATCCCTACCAGGGCCCTCAGGGGCTAGAGGTGAAGAAGCCCACGTCTGCTGCAGTGCAGGAGCACGAGAGCAGCATGGCTGAGGTGCAAGGAGGGGTCTGGCCTGGCAGAGCAGGCAGGGGAACACCCACTGTGTGTGCAGCAGGGACAGTCCTTGCTCCTTGGGGCTGGTGATGCAGATAACTTATCACTGCTGAAAGTCCAGGGCCCAGCTCTCAGCTGCAGTTTGAGCCAAGCTGTCAGCTAAATTAGAACAGACACAGACCTTTTCTCCCTGTGTTTGTGTTGGTGTGTGTTTGTGCAGACCCTTCCCCAGCTAGCTGAGCTCCACAAGCAGATAAGAAACAGCAGAGGAGTTCCCAAGGAAAGGCTCCAGGTCTTGTGTTTGCTGCTGCTGGAGCCGCAGGGGGCTTGGGAGTTAGGGAGGCAGCCAGCACAAAGCCGTGGGGGAAAATGTGCTGAGCTTCCTGACATCATAAATAACAAAAGAAAGAGAGAAAGGGAAAAAAAACCCAACCTCTTGGAATACTTTATTTATTACTCTGTCTCTACTGACTCTCATAGGTGGTAGTCCATTGCTGCAGACTTTCTGGAACTGTTTTATTTTCAGTTGTGAAAACTATAAATACCATGACCGTGGCATATGACTTACCAATGACTTACTGCTGTGGGGCAGGGAGCTCTCCCAGCCCATTTTGGACAGCTCTGTCCACCTGCATCCCCCAGGAGCAGTGGGAGAGGTCAGCCAGTTGGAGACGGCAGGTTCAAAGAGGAGGCAGTGTGTCAGTCACTGGCCTAGACACTGGTCCTGGAACCCAGGGAGCATAAATTTTGGCAAAATGCTCCCAAGGATCAAAGCAAAGAGAGCTGAGATAGACAACATCAAGCTTTGGTAAGCTTTACAGAGAGCTCCTCAAAAGTCTGAGGGAATAATATTAGAGAAAGCAATAAATCTGAAATCACAGTAGAGCGAAAGTGGCAGGTAACTCCATTGCCTTCATCCAAGGTCTGCCCACAAGCCCTGCGCACCACCTGGGCAATTCTCTGCTCAAATCCCTTTCACAGCTCATCCCCCCAGGCTTAAACCTGGGCCACCCTTGCCCTCATGCCTGAGGGTGACAGCTACATTTCATCCTTCTGGTTTCATACCAGTTACCTCAGTGCAGCCTTTCAGCTGCGAGAGTGAGAGGTGGGCAAGGACTTGTACACTGCACAGCTTCTCACAAGCCCTTTCACGGGCTTTAGGCCGTGAAGATGTGACAGAGCTGTTCACAGAAGGGCTAAACTGTAAATATACAGTGAATTAGTGGAAAGATTTTGTAACAAGAGATGAGTGCTGGAAAAAATGGCTACTGCCAAAGACACAGGCTAAGATGCCTAAGCTGGCATTAATGACCCTGGCTGTGACACTGCCAGGGAAAAGCTCCCAGTGGGGACATCACTAAATAGTGGAGCTGTTTCCCAGAAAGACTGATCCTGGCCTGGTAACATTTGAAAATAGACTAATGTGAAATTTCAAAAAAGATGAGACACTTGATGTGCCCTTGGCTCGGTAAGGAGAGCATGGGCAGAAAATACCACAGTACCACTTCCCACACAGTTAGGAACTGAGCATAGTGCTTCCAGGTTAAAACCTGCAGTGGGGCTACCATGTTTTTTGCCCAAAGATCCCAGCCAGAAATGTGGCCAGGTGTGACACTTGTCTGTGCACTATATGCCAGGTGGCCAGTTGCTCACACAGATCCCTCTTTTTCTCTCCCGGGGACAGAAATGCAGAGCAGTGGCATCAGGTAAGGGAGAGCCATGGGTCCCCACCAGGGTCCTGCTGGCGTAGCATCACTCTTGCTAATGAAGGGGACACCGCTGTCACTGGAGGCAGGAGGTGTGCAGCAGAGGACACACACAGTGCCTGTGCCTGAGGATGCTCATGCCCCGTTACAAAGCTCTAAGGTGGTTTTACTGTAGCTGCTAAGCCTTAGAAAGGAACCAGTTCACTGGTTCAGTGGTTGAAACCTCTTCCTCCTGCATTGCCATACTGCTCCCACGTCACATCTCATTAAGTATTAATTACTGAGGGCAGTCAGGCAGGAACAGCCCCCCAGACTGCTGTCTCACTCCTCGCATTTCGCTCTGCCCTGCACGCAGGGGGTGCTGTTTCCGCCGGTGTCTCATACTGTCCTTTCCCATGGCACCAAGCCCCGCTCACGGCCTCCTTGCCAAAAGCAGGGCAGTCCTGGCAGAAGGCTGTGGGGGCGACTGGGGGTGTCAGTCAGGAGAACCTCTGCTGACACACCACCACTGCCTGAGGATGCAGCAGCAGAAACAGACCCCACCGAGCACTACGTGTGGCTGCTGTGTACTCCTGGTTTTCTACCCTGTGTAATTCAGCAGGGGAGCGCAGATGGGCTGGTGACAGAGGACCTGCATGGTGCAGGGTGCAGATGGGTACCTCAGAGACCTTTCCTGTGGCCAGGACCAAGGAATGCAGTGCTCCATGGTGTTCAGTCCTGACATGGGTGTTGGGAGGTTGAAGGAGGGCCTTGCTAGGGTGTGTGCACGTGAGTGTGCAGGGCTCATCCTTCCACCTGGGTCTCTGAGAGGAAGCAGGAGCTGAGAGAGCTTGCCCCATCTGTGCTGGGCAAAATTCGTCAAAAGATTTACATCTGTTTCCTTCTCTCTCTCCCTGCCCCCTACCCCTGGTCAATCCCGCCCTCTTCTTCCCTCCCTTACCTCCCACCCAAATAGGTAAGGAAAGCAGTTTGGGAGAGCCTGACTTGCAGCCAAGCTCCGACCCTTCAGCAATGGACAGCAGCTACCTCAGCGTGAAGGAGGCCGGGGTGAAAGTGCCCCAGGACAGGGCCAGCACAGACCTCCCCAGCCCCATGGACAAGGCCGACTCGGAGAGCAACAAGGGCAAAAAGCGGAGGAACCGCACCACCTTCACAAGTTACCAGCTGGAGGAGCTGGAGAAGGTCTTCCAGAAGACCCACTATCCTGATGTCTATGCCAGGGAGCAGCTAGCCATGAGGACAGACCTCACCGAGGCTCGTGTACAGGTATGGGGGGAAGGCCTGGGGCTGGGTGAGGGGTGGATGAGCTGCAGAAAACCTCCGAGGTTCCCTTGCAGCCCCACCATAAGCTGCAGGCAGCCGAGCCCTAATCAGAGCCTGTGGCGCAGGGGAAAGGACAAGGAGGTACATCCACATGTGACACTAGTGTCAGCTCCTTTATTTGGTCTGGTGTCCTGCAATTCAGTGTTAGCAGAGACACCTCTTGCCCTTGAGCTAACAGGACAGCAGGCAGGTAAGCCTCACTGCCACCCTGAACAAAGCTTGCACAAAACCTGCTCTCTTCAGGAGGCTTGCAGGGAGCACAGGTTCATCAGTCTGAGTGGGAGCAAGCTTTCCCACAGGATGGGCTCCTTCTGGCAGATAAGGATGCAGAGGTGATGGGAGTTCAGTACCAGAGAGCATGAGGTGATACAAGAGAGGCAGCTCTTGTTGCCTACTTGGCAGGCACTGAGACTGCATGAAAGCTGGAGATCTGGAGGCAAGAGGTGCACCCACCACCTTGGGAGGAGCAGGAGAGTCAAACAGCCACAGTCTGCTGACAGTCTCAATCACCTCCACCCACACAGGTGCCAGCTCTCATGAACTAGCTCCCTTGAACTAACCTGGGGGGCCAGCAGAGCCGAAAGCCACTTCAGAGGAGGGAATGGTTCTCTGACTACTGCTCTCTTCTCTGAGTCAAGGTTAAACAGGAGGCCTGTCAGGGCTCAGAAGCACATGCAAAAAGGAGCACCACTGCATGGAGTGGATATCCACAGCTCACGCATTAGTGGCCAGCTCCTTCTCTGGCACAGCTAATCCTTTGACTTCCGTCTGCAGGCATTTGTCAGCTCACCACCCCCAGAACCTGCATTAGCATCAAGAATAATTGCCCCCTGGAGACTACTGATTCTCTCTCTTACACCAGGAATATTCCCAGCTCCCAGGCAGCCTCTGCTTTAACCTTTACATGTAGGTTTACATGCAAATAAGGCCCACATCCATGCTTAAGTCCATTTTAGTTCGTGCATTCACTTCTGGATTCAACCAGAAGCAGGATTTTTCTTGTCTGCTTGCCTAAATTGGTTTGCAGGGCTGGTGTGCTCCTCTTCCCCACAGCTGTTTCTCTTCAGGCTGGACATGGCTGCGTTTCAGTGGGCAGCAGTGCATTCCCACTGGTCCCGAGTGTAGCATGCTGAGCATTGCAGGATGGGCAGAGCAGGGCAGTGCTACAAACATCAGCTCCTCACTTGTGCCACTGGATGCAGCTCTTGATTTCCCAGGAACACACCACAAGTGCTAATGGGGTCTCCGGGGAGGCCAGGCTTAGCATCGGGTTACTGGCTGCACAGTGCATGAAATTCCTTTTGCTCAGGAATGAGAATGAGGTGCTGGAGGGTGGTGAGCTCCTCCTGCTCGCTTCTGAGCCAGGGTTTGCAGCTACTGTGTCGTCCCAGGCAGTGTGCAGGGCTGGCCATCAGAACCTGGGCAGGCAAGGCAGATGCAATCTACAAGTTCCTTACATACAGCCCTTCATTTCAGGGTTTTTCCCCACTTTACCACTGGATAACACTTCAGCTGAAGCACCTCCCTAGGTAGCCAGGAGTATATTTGGCAAAGAGGGACTTGAGCTTGCTCTGAGATAAGCGTGCCAGCAGCGTGTTGCCACAGGCAGCCAAGAACAGCCTCCCTGCTCTTGCGACAACCAGCGCCCACCTCTCACTTGAGATGGTGATGACAGGGCTCGTGTAACAGAGCTGCTGAAGGGCTTGTCTAAGTGGCCTGGCTGCTCGAGCACTTACCCCACGGTGAAAGGGGTAAGCACTTGCATTTCAGTCATTCCCCAGCTCTGCCGGGAAGGACCTGGTGACTTGGGCCATGGGCTGGCACCAGGCCACTACCTCGTGATGAAGGCCTGCCGTGCTGCCGGCAGCGATGCAGACCCCTGTCACGGGAGAGCGAGAACCAGCAGCCTTGTGCCCAGTGCTGTGGGTGCTGGCTGGGCAGGCTCAGGGGCAGCCCAGGTGCTGGGCATCTCACACGTGTTCCCAGGGAGCTGGGGCTGCTGGCTAGGGAGCTGCGTAGCCCTGGCATGGCAGTGGCAGCCCTCAGGAGGCCTGGAGGTGCAGTGTGAGGTGGCACAGGGCTCTTCTCCTGCTGGCACAGGGCTGTGCTTCCCGTGAGGGAGGCTTTTGGAGCCAAAGCTGTAGTGAATCACTCTAGTGCCTGTCTCCAGCTCTGGGTTCTGCTATAGCTTGTTTAGGCTTGACTTTGGTCTCCCACCCCCGGGCACTTCTGCTCTGTGGGGGTCTTCCAACAGCAGCAGTGTGGCATCAAGGGCCATTAGCTCACAGCCCAAGTGTGGGTATGGGCATGGGGCTGCAGCTCAGGAGACTGATGGTGAAGCAAATGCCTACTGCAAGGACCAGGAACCAAGGGCCAGAGGGTGGAAATCACAAATTAGCCCTGAGCCCCTCACTGCTTTTCCCCTGCAAGCCAAATGGCTGCTAGGTACTTAGACACCCTCCACCACACTGGGAGAGGCTCTGGCTGCTGTGGGGTGTTTGGGCACACTCCTACTGCAGCCCCATGGGCTTTGAGGGAAGCACAGTAGTCCCTCTCCCAAGGAAGATATGGTCATCTAAGGGATAATCCTGCCCTGGAATGATTTCTTAGAGGTCAGTTTCAGCTGCCTGCAAGGCTGAACTAAGCAAAGCAAGGTGGCAGAAAGGTGGGGCACACAGCAGGTTTAAGGTGTGATGCTCCCTCCCACAGATTTTGGCTGGAGGTCATCCCCTCTGGGCAGGCTTGGCTTCCTGGGGAGCACAGCCAGCTGCACTGCAGGCAGGAGCAGATGCAGAGCCCAGACAGGCAAGTGGCAGCTCTGATTTTTCCATCCCTTTCCCAAGCTCATGCTTCATTAGTGAAGTAGCTGCCGGAGTTCTCGGTGCCTGGAGAAGAGCCCACACCAGCAGCGTACATGGGGTGGACGATGCTGTCTGGGAAGCAGCGGCATTCCATGGCCTGGCCCCTCTCCTGCTCCATTTCCCTGCCTGCCTCTGTTTCCAGCCATTTGTACTGGTGTCTGACAATGTCAAAGCTAATTCCCCCTGTGATGCAATGCACCATTTTCCTGTCTACCCCCCACAACCTTGCCCCTGGTTGCCATGTACTGTTAAGATATAGCACATCCCTGTTTTCCGAAGTGGGAGCCATGGACAAGCCCTGTGAAGAGGCAGAGCCCCACAGGCTGCTGCAGCTCAGCCACAAACCTGCAAGAGTGCACAGGGGGTGCTGTGTTCACGTAGGTCCTGCACAACATGTGCATCCCCTTTCTTTCTTCTCCTCTTCCATGTCTGGGGCTGCAGAGCCTCAGAAAGAGCTTCTGCTTGGTATCAGCAGCTGCTTGAGCTTCTTCCAGCTCATCCAGGTCTGCAGCAGACGTCTGAGGCAGTGGCACTAGAAAAACAAGGTAGACATGTATTGACACACGATTCCTTCCTCTTGCATAGAAACACACACACAGGCACATCCCAAGCCCGTGCCAGCCTGGCCCTGGCTGCTTATCTCTCTTGGGTTATCAGTATCTGCCTCCTGGACCACTCTCTGGGAGAGAAGAAAGGGATGGGGCTGGAAGGAGGCTTCACAGCCAGGGAATAAAACCCCTCAGCCAGTCCCCATCAGAGCCAGCCTTATGATTGCTGGGACCATTAATGAAATGTTTTTGGCAGTGACCCTGTGATGCGGCGGGGGCTTGAAAGTGAGAGGGAAATGTCAAACTCTGCTGTAGCAAAATCACCGCCTTGGAAAAAAAAGAAAAGAAAAAAAGCAAAGCAAAGCAAGAAGTAATATATCTTGATCCCTTTTCCCCCATAAAACCCTGGGAGGCTGGTGGAAGGAGCGGAAAGACTGAGCTAAGCCTGCAGGAAATTAAACATGAAATGAAAACAAGCTCAAGTTATTCAATTCTCTCATCCCAGGCTCCAATTTCCCATTCCAGGCCACTGATAAAATGGTGTCCAGTTTCAGCGCTCAAGGATGAATTCTGGCTCTGTTCTTGCAGTCTGAAAAGCAAAGGGCTGGTGGCCATCTCTTTCAAGAGGGGAGATGGCCTGGCCTTTTGCAGAGGGATGGGGTCCTGAACACAGACAGATGGAGGCTGGGCAGAAGGAGGAGGGTAGCAGGGCAGAGGGAGGAGGGTAGCAGGGCAAGAGGACAGGAATGGGGAGAACGGATGCTGTGAGGCTGCCAAAAGAGAGTAAAAGCACGAGAGACTTGAACGTGGTGGGCAGCCCTTACCTGCATCAGAGCAGGGGTGTTGAGCACAGGGCACGAGCACAACCCCACAGCTGCCACCAGCCCACTGCCACACATGTGCAGAGGTCAGCCCCACCTGCCACTGGCGTGGTGGGGGTAGGAAAGAGGGGAAAACACCTTTTTCTTTAGCTTGGAGGAAGGGCAAATCAGTGATGCAGCCCCCAACTCTCCAGACATGGTCAGTGGCCTGGGTGAGGTCCCAGCTGAGCCCATCCACCTGTGCCCTATGCAGGGCACATGGGGCTTGGTGGCAGGGGCAGACTGGCAGTGCCCACTGGGTGTGAGGGTAGAGGCAGCAAGAGAGTGAGCAGGAGCCTCCTGGCTTTGTCTCAGGCTGCTTCTGGCCTCTCCACCCACAACAGCACATCGGCTGTGTGTGCATATGGATTTGGGTACCAGCATATGGCTGGATGTTTATGGAGACATGAAACTTTCTCTGTTCTGCAGATTTTTACAGGGCTGACTTGGTACCTCAGGGCTTATCAAAGCATTGTCTGTAGGAGTCAGATACGTGACATTACCGTACACTCCCACTCTAATTGTTAACACTGAGATTCAGCCCACAGCGACTGCTGGCCCCTGCATGAAGTAGCCCATCCTGACCCCAGAGGACATGCTGCACCAGCCTCCGCTGTCACATCCCCATCCCACAGCAGCCGCTCTTGACAAGGAGTGACAGGCAACGAAAGGAAAACGGACTTCTGTTTGGGTTTAGATTTGCTTTTTAAAAGCAGGTGTCTTCTAAGACTGTGGAAATACTGAGGATTAGTTGGGGTTTTTTGCTGACATTTTCACATTATACATTGCCATGCCTGTCTTGTTTTCCCTGGAGCACTGTGGAGGCCTGGAGAAACCCAACTGCAAGATACCAAGCAGCCAGTAAGGATTTGGACCAGAGGAGAAAGGAGAACTTTAAAAAGTGGTCCAAACGTTGCCACAAGTGCTTCAGAGCTCACTGTCAGCTCTCAGAGTGTCTCTGGTGCCTGTGACACCAACGCTTGGACTGAAGACACTCTTCTTCTTCAGCCTAATGCGATGACTTGCCACACGCCCCCAGCCCATGTGGCAATTCAGGAACTGCCAGTTTAAACCCCTTTGCTCTGTTCAATCCAATGCACAAATGTGCTGGAGCAGAGGCCGAGACCTCACTCTGCTCTGCCAGGACAGCTGTTGTGCTGTCCCGGGAAGCCGAGGGCACAGGCCCTGCACTGATGGCCTCCAAGGCCGCACTGCAGAGCCACACACCGCTGTGGGGGTCTGAGCGCGCCCGCCCTGCTCCAGGTGGGATGCTCAGGCGGGCAAGGCAGCCGGTGCCTTCAGCACACAGGGAACGGCCGCGTATGCCTGGCATATGTTCATCCCGGCCTCAGGCACAGCCAGCACTCTGCTCCCTACCTGTTCTCCACCCCTCTGTGCACAGCGGGGCCTCCTCCGCCTGAGGAGGAACCGGGTCACCACCGCTAACTTTGAATCTGCAGATCAAAGCGGAGTGATCCAGGCCAGCCCTGGGACTGGCCTGCAGCTGGGCTGGAGTGGCTGTGCCAGGAAGAGGTAGAAGAAAAACAGACAGATGCCTGAGGCATCAAACCTGCTCCAGTAGGACGCTCTGCATGGGCAGCCTGTGCTCAGCTGGGATAACGTTAGCACATTTCTGCTGATGCTTTTTGCACCTGCTGAAAACACTCACAGGGTTTTTGATTTGGGGTAGGGGGTCGATGGCAGGGTATGGCTACTCTGGCCAGCTTGTGGATGGCCCATGCCAGTGGCATTGCCACGGCCGTGGGGCAGGGCACTAAACCCTACGCTATCCACAGCCCACATGGGGAGCGCATGCCTGGCAGCTGCATTATTGGCTCCCTGCCCCAAGTGGACCACAGTGCATGGCCAGACCCTCAGCTGCCTACTCACACCACAGGCCTGGCTGAGAGACCAGCACTGGGCTGCCTGTGTAGTGGAAGGCAGAAACTGAAGCAGGAGAGCCTGAAACAACTCTTCTAGCACAAGCAGGAAGGTCAGCTCAGACCAGAAACCCAAGTCCCTTATCCCTCCCAGTAGCAGCTTCTAGCTGCACTGATTCAGGCTGCAGGTGCCAAGGCTCTCCTACCCCTGCAGAAGTTGTCCTGCCATCCCACCTGTGCCAAGAACATGGCTTGTCCAGCTATCATCCGAAGACATGAGCTTCCTACCTGGCGTCTGCTTTCCCCGGGTGCCTGGCAAGCAGCGAAGCTGCCCCACAGCCAGGCGTGGGAAGGGCCAAGCTGCTTGTCAGCAATACCCCCTCTGCCCCCCCCAGCGAGTCACCGTGTAAAACTCGAAGCAGAGCCGAGAGGCTCTAGGACTGCTCCTTTCATGCACTGGCGTGACCTGCACAACCCAGCCCCTGGTGATCACCCTCATCTCTCAGTGCCTTCAAAGCAGCTCTTGATTGATGTGTTTCCCTGACTCACGAGCTCCGAGAGGCTTTGAAGACACTGGGCCAGGCTCTGATCTCTCTTAGGCTGATGCAAATCAGGAGCAATGGTGCTGACAACAGTGCAATAATCCACACTGATGTCAAGCCAGTAAAAATAAGAGCAGAAAAAGAGTTTTGGTCTTTGCCTTGAAGGGATCTGAGCAGCCTGGTGAAGCAAAGAGTTGCAAACCCTGCAAAGAAAACTCAGTGTAAAGCAAAGGATGCTGTAGAAGGGCACCTGTCCTTTCCTGCAGCTAAGGAGGGAAGCAGTGTTCGGCTTTTTATTTCTTGTTGCGGTTAAGAAAAATGAGAGAGCTTGGTGAGAAATGCAAGCTGCAGTCAGTGGCATCATCATAGCCAGGATTAGGCTTGGGGAAAGCCCAGTCACTGCTGTTTCCAGCCTGGCAGCAGCACACACAGATGTATTCACACGTCTCGTCTGAGACTGGCTGACAGCAGGAGAGCTGCAGGCAGAGCGTGGGTAACACAGATTTAGGGGTGAGAGGAAGATGGGCTATCCCAGGGAAAATCAGTCTGAGGGAGGCAGGAGCTGGGAATATCCCCAGACAGGCAGTGCCCCAGAAGATGGGCATCCCCTTTCGCTTGGAGTGCACCCTTTCTAGGAGCACAGGCTGGCCCCAGACCCTCAAGAGAAGCAGGGAAGGACTGTCTCTCCCCTGCAGAGCTTTCGTGTCAGGCAGTGCCCACCTCCCTGCCATACAAAACCACCCTTCTGGTGAGGCCCTGCCCTCTGGTGGGCTCCTCAGGGCTGCCGGGCTGCCATCCACTGCCCCGCTGCCCTGGCTCACAGCCCTGCTGTCGCCTCTCCCCAGGTGTGGTTTCAGAACCGGCGAGCGAAATGGCGCAAGCGGGAGCGGTTCGGTCAGATGCAGCAGGTCCGGACCCACTTCTCCACTGCCTACGAGCTGCCCCTGCTCACCCGTGCTGAGAACTACGCCCAGGTGAGTGCATTCCCTGGGCACAGGGCTTGCTGGACACGCTGCCTCTGGTCCCAGTCCTCCCCAAGTCATGCTCCACTTCTCAGGTACATCCCCCCACCCTTAGGCAAGGCTGCAAGGACACCAGGGCTATATTGTCAGGCACTGAAGGGCTGGCAGGTTTTTAGTCAGGTGTCCTGCTTGGCTCCCTCATGCCCTGGCCCAGAGCAGCCATCTTTAAAGCAGGTACCAAGGCCAGCGCTGTGTGACATAGAGCAGCACCCTTGGGCACACATCACCCTGCCCTGCACATCCTATCGCATGTGCTGCTGCCCACTAACTTTCCACTGCTTTGAAAAAGGTCCAGAAGGCTAATTCAAGCCTAAAGAATAGCAGTTCCCAGGGAGGCTTCCTGTTACCATGTCTGGTTTCCATGTCCCTTGGACATGGTGGTTGGATAAAAGCATTTTTCCCCTGGCAAATTCCCACAGCCGTCTCCCAGCGATGGGCTGTGGTACCCACAGCACACTTGGTGACATCTGGGGATGCTTCCCAAAGGAGTTGTAGATTTATGCTCCAAAGGAAGGGAGGGAGCAGCCTGGTTGGGGTACCTGGGGCTGCTTCTGAGTCCTGTTGAAACTGTTCCTGCCCTGACCTTGGGAGCAAGTCACAGAGCTGCCTCTCCTCCTCAGCTTCCTGTCTTGGAAAACCTGTCAGCACAATAGCCTCCTAAGCACTGGGCCAGCCCCAGTTTCACAACACTTCAGATGATGCCAGGCAGACTGGGGTTTGCTAGCTCCAGGGCTAGGCTGTGCCCTAGAAAGCACTCCCTCCATCCTGCACTCCTCTTCCCACCACCCAGAATTTGCCCAAGGGCACAATTCTGCAGGCGTGATGCTCTGAACCTGACTGTCCTCACAGATCTGCTGGAAGTCCTCCCTCCCTGACACCCTGTCCGTCAGCTGCCTCCCCAGCCAGCGCTGTACCAATGCCACCCCGCAGCCAAGCCGGGAGTGTTTGACCTCTCTCCTGCTTGGCATCTCCCATAAACTGAACAAGAAGTGCTTTTGAAACAGCTGAGATGCCAAAGCAGCTTTTCAAGCAGAGAACACTCTCAGCAGCCTTCTCAGCATGTCCTTCTCTTGCCTTTGTAACTTACACTGCTCTCTCCCTCCACACTGCCCTCCTCTCCCTGCACCAGAGATCAAAACTTTGAAAAGCAGTTTGCAGGAGGTAAGAGATGAGAGAGGGCCCAAGGGCGAGCAGTGGAAAGGGGCAGTGGGATGAAGGGCCCTTTGCTCTCTTGCTGCAGCCAGCTGCTCACCTTCTCCCTGCTTTCATCCTGCATGCCCATGTGCCCCCTGCTGCAGCACACCTATTCCCACTGGCAAACACTGAGCCCTCCTCTCTTCTTCTGCAATGTCATTTTATGAGTGACACTACAGGATCCCAGAGGGTGTCTCAAGGTGGCCCTGCAGGGCTCTGCTCTGCAGCAGGATGGGTGATGCTCCCTCGATGGGCACTGCTGGGGGAGAGGGGCAATGAATCTGCCCGTGATGGGGGCTGTGGGCAGCTCAGCTCCGACAGGCATGTTGGTGTGGTACAGAACAGCCCTTGCCTAGACAAAGCTGCCCTGAGCTGGAGAAGGAAGGTGGATCAGCAGCCTCACAGCAACCCTTTCTGCCTGATCCCTCTGTAATGAGTAGGACCACAGAAACACCATGGATGACACAGTTTCCTGAGCTGAGAAAAGTGCTCATGGTACAAAATAAAAAAAGATAAGTGTCTGGGAGAGGAATAGATAAACAGATGCTGTGTCAGAGGAGGAGCACAATCCTGCTCCCTGTGAGTTCTCCTGCTGCACTGCCTGCCCCTGCCCAGGCTGGCATACAGGTTTTGGAGTGGATTTGCTGGCTGCGGCAGCTGGCAGGGGCGGAGGTGATGCACTTGAAGCTCACTGGCTGCCCCTCCACTTAGGCTGCCCTGCCCGGCTGGGGCCGGACACACCCCATTCCCCCAGGCCAGCTGCCCAACGTGTCCTGCACGGGGCAGCCCTGACGCTTCTTTTCGCACCCCCAGATCCAGAACCCCTCCTGGATTGGCAACAATGGAGCCGCCTCCCCTGTGCCTGCCTGCGTCGTCCCCTGCGAGACGGTGCCCTCCTGCATGTCCCCCCATGCTCACCCCCACGCGGCCGGCGGCGTCTCCGAGTTCCTTGGCGTCTCCGGGCCCGGCAGCCACGTGGGACAGACTCACATGGGTGGCCTCTTCGGCACGGCCGGGATGAGCCCCAGCCTCAATGGCTACGAGCTGAACAGCGAGCCGGACCGCAAGACCTCCAGCATCGCTGCCCTGAGGATGAAAGCGAAGGAGCACAGCGCCGCGATCTCCTGGGCGACATGACAGGGCTGCAGCCCAGCGCCCGCGAGACACGGAGAGAGCACACGGGGACAGCCCGATAAATCCATCCGCTTGGACTCCAGACAGCAGTTGCCTCCTCGGGGATCTGAATGCAGCACTTTTAGCTACCCTAGGCGTATAAAGTACATATGTTAACGTAAGTGGAGTGTTTCCAGCATGAACGTGGCAGTTCCCGGCTTCCTGGGATCAGGCAAGGAGAGGGAGGCTGTGGAGCAGCACCCCTTCCATCAAGGTCTGGGATGGGATGCATCCCTTCTCACTGCCACCTCCCCAATAACCTGGGCATTTTTTCTTCCCGCTATTTTTTCTGACACCAGATCTGCCTTTCCAAAGAGCAAGAGCCCACTGGCCTCTCAGCAGCTTCTCCCATCCCACTACCCGCCCCTACACGCACTCACGCACACATGTTCTGCCCTGGGCAGGGGACTGGATGGGGACTCTGGCACCAGCAAAGAGACATCTCTCACACTGCTAACATCATTTTAGCGGGAGCTACGACTTCCCACAGCTGAGCAGGGACCAGAGCTGGGAAGATAACCAAAGCTAGAGAAAAGGCAACATTAGCCCACCTCCTTCTACCCCACTCCCTCTCCATCTCGTATTTTGAGATGAAGCACAGAGTTGTAGAGGCCTGAGAGGGGGATGCCCCTCTACCCACCACGGCGCGGTTTTATCACACTGAGAGTCTTTGCCAGACTGGTGACCCAGATGGAGATACACCCCAGCAGACAAAAGTTTCCCAGCATGGCTCACTGCCCCAGGGAGTGCCCGGGCTTTGCTTTGCTTTCCCTGGTCATGATCTATGTTGAGGCTCACAAGCATGGTGGTACAGGAAAAGATTTCCTCCGGCTTTCACTGAGTTGGGAATTACTAACCTCAATTTAGAGAGAGCAGCTCTGGCAGGGAAGCACAATTGCTATGTAAATCCACAAGTCCCCAGAAAGACTGCTCTAAGAAAGAGCTCAAGCACTAGCACACAGCCATAGTGGCACAAGGCCACCAAATTGCTCCTGTGCCTCATCCTGGGGTCAGACATGTGCAATGACAGGCCCTCCCTCAGCCCTCCACCCCAGTGCCCTGTTGCACACAATAGCTGTGAGCATCTCTGCACAGGGGGCAGCAAAGGGAACAGGCTGGGAAGGGGCTCAAGGGAGGATGAGGTGATGCTGCCCCATCTCCAGCCACCTCAGATCCTCTTCACTTTGCAGAGGAAATAGGGGAGACCAGAACTTCCCTGGTTTGTCTGAACCAATGTGCCTCTCTGCTTTTCCCTCCCAGTGCTCTTACCTGCACAGAGCTGTTAAGTAACATCTCCTTCGCAAGGCTAAACATTTTACAAGTTTTTCAATGATCATAGTGCTTGGAGTAAGTTTGGAACATCCTTTTACCCCACTGAAATACCACCAAGGAGAAACTGAAATTCAGCTGAGCACTACCACCCACACAGTGTGGCTGTGCAAGCTGGGCTTGAGCTGGGGTAGCCGTCTCCAAGATTCACAAGGGAGCTATAGGATACTACTTCCATAAAAACTGGTTTGTCACCCTGCTCTCTTTCCTCACGCTCAATGTTAGGGGATCTTGTCGTTTAACGTCCAGGAATATCTAGTGGTCTTGGAAAAGATTCCAAATAAGCTACAACCAAATGTCAGGCTTCAGGTTAATGAGCCATACAAGTATTTCCATAGTGCCTGGACTGTCATACGCTACCTTAAGGATACACCATTGCTAGGTCAAAAGTACTATATTTACTGGAATAAGAAAACACCAGTAGTACTCTTTCTTTTCTCTCCTCAGAAATGCTAAGAGATGCCTTCCCTGCTACGCACAGGGAGCCAGCATGCATTTCACTACACCATCTGCATAACCAGGGCCTCTCCTATCACAAGCAGCCAGGATATACATCCCAGCCTGAACATTCAGCTGAGGCCTCAGGCATGGTGGCTTAGATGCTGAAAGTGATGCTGATCACTGAACCAGGCAGGATCATGCTGACCAGTTCGAGGTGTATACATCACCACTGGGTACCCCAGAATCCACTGAGCTTCCCAAACACCCAGGGAATGGCAGCAGGAGGCAATTGGCCATCAGATTTCGTGCAGGCAGCTGAGCACAGCGTTGAGAGCCTTTTCCCAGGTACAATGGGGATCTTGATGCTTCCCAGTGTCAGCAGGCAATCCATGGAGGGCTGCTGCCTGAGCAGCCCAGTACCATTGCTGACAAGGCAAATTAGCAACAAGCAGAGCTAAGGAGAGGGCAGCGGGGTGCACAGGCATATGGGGACAGGTCTCACTTAGCCTGCAGGTTCTGATGCAGCTCCAGAGGAGGGCTGTATCTATTCAAGAGCTTAGCTGCATTCTCTGCTGAAGTTAAAGGGTAGCTTTTCCTCACAGACTTCCACAGGGCCTGTTTAACAGCCCAGAAGATTAAGTGCTGTATCCCTGTCTTGTTAGAGAGAGAGAACCTCCTGGCAGCAGACTTGGCATTTAGAGAAGCTTGGCCCCCACTTTCTCTCACCTTAAAATTCATGTGGAAAGCACATGTTGGACTCAGTCTAATTCAAACACCACTGCGCGTGCCCAGCCCTCAGCCTGCCTGAAAACACCATGAGGCAAGGGAATGTTGTTCCCTGGACCTCCTTCTATAGGGCTCCCTTCCCACCTCCAGCTGCAGGCAGCCCCACTGCTCATCAGCCTCTGCCTCTCCTCTCCGGGTGTTGCTGCCATTCAGGCACAGTCCCTTGCACCCACACCTGGGGGTAATTCTGGAAGGGGTGCCCCTCCCAAATCTTCAAAAGCAGTGGTTCTGGTAGTTCTTAAGCTACATGCATTTGTATTTACACACATTTTTAAAATTAATTTAAAAGGGTTTTTAAAACTAGCTGTTAAATTAACATGNAGCCTGCAGCTACTGCATTTCTTAAGGGTCACAGGGTCAGTGCGGTTCTTGCAATCTCAAGTTACCACAATACCTTTTTTAATTATTATTGTTGTTGTTATTTTAATACCTTTCAACTCTATTTATGACTTTCTGCTCTATTTATTTCTTATTTAGTATTTTACTCCTGCCTATACATTGAGTCACAATTCCCTGGCTTGGACTTGCCTTCAAAGCTGCAAGCTTTTCCCCATCCACCATCAAAATGTCT
This sequence comes from Oriolus oriolus, assembly GCA_013400235.1. NCBI lineage: Eukaryota > Metazoa > Chordata > Aves > Passeriformes > Corvidae > Oriolus > Oriolus oriolus. The sequence continues at coordinate 1,180,348 of VXBT01004523.1, forward strand.
CAGAAGCATCAGCCGTCCCAACACCTGCCATGCCCGTCGTGGCATCCTCTGTGGGTGCAGCCCAGCTAGCTGGGCTCACCCAGCTGCTCCCTCCAGCCTCATGGAGGTAGCAAAACGTTTCTCCCAAGCAGTCCTGGCCCTGGCTATGCAGCAGGTATCCTACAAGGGGGCTGCCTTATGTCACCCATGGTTGGGAAGCCCAGAGGTGTCCCAGAGCTTTGAGAACAGGAGGATGCAAACAGCGAGAGCAGCATGGGTTCCTGGCACTGGCTTAAAAGTGTTTGGGTACCACTTGCTGCCAAGTACTCGGAGGCACTTCTTGCCTACAAGCGGTAGTTAGTGCTTTGGTAGCAATTGCAAACCAGTGGGGAACCAGGCTTGGGCTTGCTGGGCCCTGCAGGGTCCAGACTCCAAGGGCTGTGCCTCAACAAGCTCTGGGAGAGGGGCCAGGTCAGCCCCCTGGCACGTCACCTACTGCCAGCAGTGCCGCCCACCTGCGCTCCCAGCAGGCTCTCCAGCCGGGCTCCGGCTGCCTCCTCCTCAGCACGCTGCCCAGCCCAGGTCCCACTGCCCCAGCACCTACCTGGGCAGAGCCTACAGGGAGGAAGACCATGACAGCAAAATAAAAAGAGAACCACCCTCCCTCTCCTCTAAAGCCCATGGCAGAGTGTGGGCAAGCGTCCATCCCTGCCAGAACGCGCATCCCTGCCAGATCCCACGTCCCTGCTGGACCACACCTGGCCTGAGCCGTGAGCATGGGCAGGGTATTTGGGAAAGGCCACACACAGTGACAGCGTGTCACACGTGAGCTCACAGAGCTGCAGCACGCGTGGCTTCACCTGCCCCATCAGCTGAGGGGATGCAGCACCAGCCCTGGCCAGGTGTACCCTGTGTGCTGCCGAGCAGGGCTGCCTGCTGGTTTCCTCCTGCAGTGGAGGGGTTTTGGGGTGGGGAGGCGCGTTTCCCCGATTCCCAGAGTACACTCAGACCAGGCAGCACGTTGTAAAACACTCTCCAAACAAACTAAGGCAAAAAGGTAGTTTCTTGGAAAAGGGTTGAAAAATAATCAAGCAGAGGCAGAGCCCCGTGTTTATTTTGCTGCTCTGACTGACACAGCAAAAAGCAAACAGACCGAGGGAGAAATTAAACCCAAATGGGAAGGGGGTGCAATCGGATGGAAAGTCATTCAGCCCTTTGCAGTTTCCCAAAGGGAGCTGGGAGGAGGCGAGGGAGCGGCCTTACACCCCCTTAACTCTTTGCTGGTAACACGGTTCCCCACTCCCCCCACATAGCTAGGTAGGTAGGTAGAGCTAGGACTTTTATACTACTGATTTTGAAGGACAGTTTTCAATGTATGATAATATATCAGTTTAGGTGTGCAGTGTTTGAAAGAGAGACTGGGAGAAAGAAAGAAAACAAACCTCAATCAATATTATTGTTTTTCTGTTGTAAAATATTGTAACCTTGTATAAACGCTACCTTTTTTTTTTTCCTCTTTAGCTTAACGGCCTGGGGTAGAACATATAAAAAAAATAAAAAAGTTTTAAAAATGTTCAGGAAAAAAAGAATAAAAAAAATCATTTAAAATGTTGCCATGTGAGGTTTGTGCCATGCAATGTTATTGCCTATGCAACCATGTATTACCAGTTCATTACAGTGGAATATTAAAAAAGAACAAACAGTCTTGCAGCTTGATTCTTTTTAACTTTTTTTGAAGTAAGTTATTGCACTTGCAGCGGGTTTTTTTTTTTTTTTTTTGGAGGTGAAGGGCTGGAATTTCCAGTCACCAATTTTTATTTTTCCAGGTTTTGAAAGGAGTGGCATCACTGGGAAGGTCCCTGGTTCCCAGCCACCCTGGCCAAGAGGGCACAAACACTGTTGTTGTTGTTTTGGTTTGCAATAAACTCCTTCTCTTCTCTCCTCTCAACTGCAATCTGGCTGGTTTGTTCCTGACTCATGACAGATGAAATGTGATCAGAGGGGCCTCCAAAATCTCACGTTAATTGAAGCTGGCAAAAAATACTAACAGTGCCCTTTTGAACTGCTGACGCAGTCCAGAATGGATTAGCCGGGGGTAGATTAACAACAGGTGGCAGCTCACGGGCTGCTGCCTCTCCCAGTACAAAGAGATGGTGAAGAGCCAGGAGCCGGGCACAGGAGCGTCCTGCCAGCCGGCTCCCGGCTAATGGGGCCTCTCTGCCACCAGGAGCGCCTTCAGCATCGCTTGGCATCCGCACCAGCCAGCACAGAGGGCACCCTGGCCACAGGGAAGACAGCAGGATGGTCTCCTTTGCTTACTGCTCTGGAGTTGGTGCTTCCAGCAGAGCTTAAGCCTCACAGGGCTCCTGCAGGCCTCCCAGCCCTTCTCAGGCAGTCCTTAACAAGGCAGCAGGTAACCACGGCTGACACAGGGAGAAGCTGGCTTGGCAACAAGAGGCCACAGAACTGGGGACCCTCAGCTCTCCAGCTCCCCATGCTGTGGCACCACCCCTTTTACACAGCACATTCATGCTCAGGGCAGCAAGCACAAGGTCTCCTGAAGCCCAAGGAGAAGACATCTGGGGCTGGCAGTGTTTCCCATATTCCCACAGGCCATCACACTCCCTCCCCTCCTAGCTCCACTTTAGCAGAGGTGTCCAAGCCTCACCCACTCTCTCCTCCTCTGTGGCTCTGCAGGGTTTCCCAGAGGTGCCTGCCTGCAGCCAGAAGCTGCTCAGTGGGCTGTGGGGCAGACTGAGCCCTCTGGGTTTCACTAGTCCCCACACAGAGGGAAGGGTTTGTCTGGGTGCCACCAGCTCCCAGGGCACAGCTCTTGTCCCACTGTGCAGGAAATCTGGGTTCTGTGAGGGCCCTTTCTGTTGCTTGCACTCCATCAATAAACTCAGCTGCAAACCTGTTTCCTTCAGACGGCACAGGCCCACAAGCAGTGGGACCAGTAAGAGCTCAAGTCCCTGTACCCAGATACTGGGTGGACTGGAAAGGGCCCTTCTTGTTCAGGCAGAACTGAGAAGGTGCCCAGCAGCTGCCAGCAACCCACCAAGACCCACAGAGCCCCTCTGGCCTTTCCATCAGTTGTCTGGGAGCATCAGTTTGCTTCAGATGGTGCATGGCTGTTTTCTGTCTCACAAAGAAATGGATAATGCAGGTGCTGTTGCAAGCTTATCCATTCCTCTCACTTGTAGGAGAAAAATTCCTTCCCTCCCCAAGCACTCAAAGCCAGATTCTCCAGATGTTGGCAGAGTTCAGAGTGTTGAGAGCCTAAAGCCAGTTTCAGTAACATCCTGCTTGTATGGGTTTACATCAGAAATTGCTCCTGGCCTGAATGATGCCAAAGAACTAAAAAGTTTCTCTCTAAACTACATAGTGGCAGGACCCAGATTAGAAATGTGCATTTTTTTTCTTGAAGCTGCACTTTCTTAGAGGAGTTACAGGAGTTATTTAAAACACATGGAAAAATTTCTCTCTGGGAGATGTGGCTACAGCTCCTAGGTTAACGCGTTCCTTCTCTGCTGGAGAATACGACTTTAAGGCAGGGCAAAGTTCGGGCAGTTTAAATGAAAAACAATTTTTTATTCCTGTAAACGAAACAGATTTTCCTTTTTTTCTTCCTCTTTTTAAAAGCAGGTTATTAACCTTTAAGCAGATGGATGTTCAATAATCTTCTCATTGGCAAGGAAGGTAACAGCTATGCAAGGTGCATCTACTTACAGCCAGCTGGAGCCCACATGTAAAGGTGTTGCATTTAATCTGAGACAAACAAGTGTTTATTATTTGTGAAAGGATCTTCCACTTTCTCTTGCTTTTCAGTTCGTAACTTACTCACAGGGCAAAGACAGATGCTCTGAGTTAGCAATCTGCTCCTTTTGCTGTAGCCTTGCTGAATTCCTGGATCTCATTTTACGGTCCTTTCTCCTTCAAACCTTTTCCCCTCCCTGTTTGTACGAAGTGTGGCAAAGGAGTTATTGTTCCCGTAAGTCCTCAGCTGAAGGCACCCGGCACTAACTGTGCCCAGCACCCAGCTGAAACCTGGCCCTCGCTTTCAAAGAGAGGTTTCACAAAAGAAGGACCTGTAAGTTTACAAACAGCCAGCCAAGCAGGTGAGAAACAGTGGTTTTCTCGAGTGTATGGCACATATACACATGGACACATGGCAGGGAACACAGCCTGTGGCTTGAAAAGCTCAGGTGTCTTCCCTAGGCATCATGGGCTTATCTCCTGTATGAGCATGAGATGTTCACACTGGGCAGCCGGATATCCATAAGTGGCACTTTGTTCAGTCAGTCCCAAGCTTTGGCTTTTAGTTTTACAGGTTCCCATCACTGTGCAGAATGGAGAGGAGGGGCTAGAAGAGATAAGCTTCATCCTTAAAAGCACAGGGTGCAACAGAAACCACACCTCATAATGACACACGGAAAACCTCATGTGGGTCTGCATATCCCAAGTTCTTCACGCCTTCATTGGTCAAATGGTCCAGCTTTGACCTTCATCCAGCCCCCCCTCAACTGAAATATAGGTTAAAAATTTAATAGATGTGACTTAATAATTAGGGTGGTATTTTCTTAGTCACAACATCCCCCCTGCACAGAGTCTGGTACTGAGCACTGATGCAAGTTTATGGACCTAATAAAATCATAATCAAGTTGCACTGATCTCTGTCTACAGTCACTACAGAGTTGTCATGCTTGTCTGAAGCAGGAGCACTTCCTGTTTATGCAAGTAAACAGGCATTTAGCATGACTAAAGGAAATTTGAAGGACAATTACTGGATCCTTTTCCAGATAAATGAAGACAGCAAACAGGCAACTTTGCAGGAAGAACCTTTGAGCAGCACTGTTTTCAGTCTGAAAACTCCCTTCGTGCTGCTAGCTCCAAGCCAGTCCACTTAATTGCCTCAATTGTCCCTGCTATCCTTTAATGGGAAACATAACTCACTTTCAAAGCAACCACAAGAAGCTGCAGACAGGGGAATCCTGAAGATCAGCAGAGGTGGGACTGCATTACAGCCATTTCCATCAGGCTGAAATTACACAGAGTGCACCAGGAATGTCTCTAAATGGCTTCAAGCCAGGGCCCGCTGAAGCCTGCTGATTACTAAAGTCAAGGCTAACAGTGCTCTACCTTGGTAGTGAGGAACCAGAAACTCCAAACAAACAACAATTCAGACAAAAGTGTAGCTGTTCCCAGGCATGAGATACCAGCGTTGAATCCTGTTTTTATCCACACATCTCCAAAGGGTATCTGACCACCTCTGTTTTCTTCTCTGCAGCTACAGGTAAGAGGCTGATCTCAACCACGCAGGGAGACCATGAAGCTCAGTCTCTTGCACTTAGACACAGCAGTGGCAGGCATCATAAAAAGAACTTACACCGTCCTACAGGCACTCCCAACAGCAAGAGATACAACTTAAGGACCTATGACTCAAAGTAAAGCAAAAGTGTTCTACCTGAATTTTCTGCTACGCAAATGCTCTCTCTGTCACATGCCAATTTTAGCAAGAGCTTTGAAGTGACCACCTGCTCATGGGATAACTTGCAGATCCTACAGAGTATTGTGTTTGGCATTTTCTGGCAGGTTTTGACAGAAATTATTATTTTCAGCCTAAAAATTGAAATGAAAAGGCAGTATAGGTGGAATACTTGCCAGGATTTGCTCTGCTCTGTCCAGCTCTTCAGGATCAGACTGAAGTTAGCAACTGGACCAACTGGATGCTTATATTCTAGCATAGATTTAATCAAACACAAGTTTGCAGAACTTTTTTTTCTTGATTCAAGCACACAGACAAGACTCTCCACAACTACAAGAACTACACATAGTTTACATTTCAGTTTACAAAAGAACATATTTTGCAGCAGTCGTAGTAAAATTTAAGTACGCAAATCTTCAAAAAGAAAAATGAAAAATTCATACTCACTCTGTCTGATCTCTGGCTAGGGCATTTAATATCCATTTTCTCGTCAGGACCATCGATTTTAGGCTCTTTTTCTTCTGTGTATAGTGCTTTGGTTGTGAGAGCAGCTTCCATGTAAGAGGGCTGGACAGATTTATGCAGTACCCATTAACCACTCTGAGATCTTTTCTGATCAAAAGATTCTCTACCTGTGAGAAGTGCCCAAGGTTATCAGACATTTATTATGGAGGGCATTAATACCAAATCTTGGAGGTATATTTATCATTAAAATTGCCCACGTAAATCCATTTTCATGTGTCTCAGTATAGCATTTTTCTAGAATGCTCAACACTCACCAAGACAGCCTAAAAGCAAAATGAGTTAGAAGTACTGAGCATCACTTAAATCCCACCTCACAATTATTTTGACATCTGTGTCTCCAAGGTCACTGAGTTTAAAAGGCCCTTGAATGGAAAATTAACAGGGATAAACTCGTTGCTGGAGTAAAGCATCTTTGAACCACACCACCAGAAGCATTATGGATGGCAGGAGATTCCACAGCAGGAGCTGGAGATGGAAGGAGAGAGTCTTTCAGAACATTAGGACCTGAATTTTCACATCCTGTAATAAGATGGTGGAGCTGTGAGGAAGGAAAAACTCACGCATTGTAGGAAGAGCTGGTGATGCTAAAAATGCATCCTTAGGACTCCCCACGACTGGCAGGGCAGGCCCTGCAGCACTCCCCCCCTTGCTATGCACAAGGAGCAAGGTGTGCCATGCACAACTTCTGTGGCATGATCCACAGGGACTGCTGCAGTGCTTCTGGAAACAAAAAGCTGCCACCACACTGGATCCCACAATCTCAGTGACTCAGCCAAAGCTCTCTTCTCAAAAGCACAGTTATTTAACATCTGCTGTATCTCTTGGAAAAAAAAAAAAATCTGTTCCATATTTCTCCAAGATAAATGCTATTGTCAAATCTTGGCAGAAAATTAGAGTAACAACTACTCTCCCCCAAAAGGTGACTGGGATGAATTCATGCAGAGCAAACGTCTGTTTTCAAGACAACCATCAAACTCCAGTTATGGGAAAGACAAAATATTGACAGATCTTTCCAAAATGCTTTGTGGATATTCAAGTTAACACAGATTTATGTAGTAAAAGAGCTTGTCTCCGAAATTCTCCCTTCTGAATTAATTCATGTTTCCTTGTGCCACTCCAGAAGTGAAATACAATAAACATTCATTTGATTTAATTTTTAATATACAATTATTAAGCTTTTTTGGATATCATATATACAATGAAAAGTTAAAAATGGTCTTAATTTAAAGATTGACAGCAAACCCATTCCAAATCAGGCATACAATTACATCTTACCTTTACAGATTTTGCATCAAGAACATCACAATCATAAATGCAGAGGGCAAGTGGGCAATTTTACAATTTGTCTTTATGGTCAATTGCCCAATTTTCTCCATGGCACTAAAGAGAGACAAATGGGGTTGTAAATGAGCTAGCCCTACAAAAACAACTGTAAAAGGCCGAAGGATAAAACATGATTGTTAGGGGTCACTGGACATTTTGTGCAAGGGGAAACTACTCAGATGCTCCTGGATGCAGACACAAGGACCTGTTACCTTTTTACTGACTGGAGATTGTAGCTCAGCTTAGCAAGGCTGGTTCGGTTGTTTACGTCTAAAAATATTCAACCAACTCTTTCAAATCCTCTGTGTCTTTTAAGATGCTGTGCAAAACTAACTTTTTACTGGCTTACTGAGAAAGAATCAAGAAATAACAGCAACTTCATAACTCTGTAAGGAAGGTGATATAACTCAGTTAAACTGCTAGGGCCTGGAAAGCTGAGATCAGCTCCAAAAGGACAGCCAAAACTGAAGTGACTACTGCACTGTCACAGCTACCCTTTTAAAGCAACTTCTCAAAGGAAATATGCTGGCATCTCCTGATGCTTAAGCACCAGGACATAAATCAACAGGAAGATTCAGTAAGAAGGTTCATGTTAATGAACCTGAAAGGCTGCAAAGGAGAAATAACGAGTAACAAACCTTCCTCTCCCTTGTGATAGCCACTGTGCAGACAGCAGTTGTCACTGCAACAGCTATCCTTTTAGCTCCCGTAGCAACTCAGGAATGAAACAAAGAGTGCAGCAAAAAACATTTACTAGTAATTAAACACTCCCAGAGAGTCGGATGATGCAGTTTACAGGCACATCCCAGGGAGGTTATGAAGTGAAGCATCCCCTCAGAGCTATTGTTCCAATATGATTTTCATTCACAGCACATCCACTGCATTGGGCAATAAGATAAGTCTTAGTGGGGGTGAGACAAATAGGAGCAGATGTTTCCTGTTTCTAGCCTGACTTTCATTTGGTTTCTGTCATTGCTGCGTATCCAGCTTAGGAGAGGGGGTGAACTGTGATGTCTAACACTTGTCCTATTGTTTGGGGTTTGGCAAATCTGAGGAATAAGGCTGCTTGCACTGTAACAGAAAAACAGCCCATCGAGTAGGATGTGTCTGTAACCAGCAGCAACAGAGGTTTCAAAAGACAGTGAAATCACACTTACCTAGTAACAAACATTTTATCAGTGGAGCTAGAAAAGAGATTGCTTTCTCAGCCCAACTTAGGACCCTCGTTAATACTGAAGGGCAAGAGTAACAGTCCAGGCAACTTTATTTCTAATTTTGTTTGCATCTAGTTTTCTCATTCAGGTTCATTTCAGTACAGAGAAACAATTCAAATGCTCCTAAGAAATGTAAATCTCCAAAAAACTTCCTAAGCTGTATGTTTCAGCCTGTGGCAATGGGTACCTTAAATTACAAGCAAAGACACAACCATTTTTCCAACAATGGTAATTTACAGGAGTTTGTAAGTGTGCATCAACAGTGTCATACATACACACTTGCCCACACACTGAAGCTAAAACTAGGAATTCCTGCAAATATAGGTGTTTTATAAATTAGTACGCTGCTTGCTGAAGAGGATTCCGACATGGAAAACTTATTTCATACTTCAGCCCTATGGATGGCTACAATGTAAAACTGTAACCTGATTGCTGGTTTGATAATGAGAATAAAAAAGGTAAGAAAACTAAAAACAAATCATTTTCTGTATAATACAACTAGTTCTGATATGGAGTCAGAGTCTTTTGCATGAATGCAGCAGAAAACCTGAGATTTATGCAGGAGGGGTAGCAACTGCAGTTCTGTCCTGCAGGCCTCTGCTTTGAAGGAGACTATCCTCCCAGCTGCTGTGTCTCCATCTCCATCAAAATTATTTGAGTAACACAAAATGCTTTGCTCTTTAAACTAGGTAGAAACAGACAGATTTTTGTTGATGTTGTAAAAAAATAAACATTTGTCTCACATTACAGAAGAAAATGTTTGTTACACAGTTACTTAAGACAACAGTTAAAGCTCAAAAGACAGAGGCCCACCAGCCACAGAGGAAATAAACTCCTCTCAAAAAGAGAACAGCTCTACATTGCACACAGTTGCTTTGAATGGATGGATGCTCACTAACCAGAGAGCCTGCAGCACATTTGATAGAAGAGGTCAGTCATGCCAGTCAGACCACAGAGAGCAAGATTCTGTTTTATTCTTCCAGGTGCATAGCCTCCTTTGGACAAAAGCGTGTGACATTTTTGGGAGACCCCACAAATAGACTCTATTCTCTGTGAGCAACAGAGAAGCAGTTGTTAATATTTCAATTACAACTTCGTGCAATGTAAAAGGAAGACAACGTCTCCCTCAGATGCAACCCACTCTCTAGCAATTTTTGTCTTCAGGGCCTTATATTCCTCATAGCACCTTTTCAGCTGTCATTTTCCTCACTGAGGTTTGTCTCACTCTTTACAAGCTGCCAATATTGGGAAAGCTCTTCAGTTTCTCAGGAAAGTCATCTTTGTACAGGACGGGGTCAGCACGATGCTCCACCACTTTGAGAGGCATGGTCCCAAAGACAGAGGCAAACTTGTTGATGCATTCAGATCTGGTGAAAAGGAAAGCAGTATAATTAAGAACTCCAACAAATGGGCTGGCTACCAACTCCCACACAAAAATAACTGGTAGAAACCTTCCCTCTTGCACTTGGAAGTATTTCAGCCATGCTGGCTACTAATAAATAAAAAGAGAAACTCACTGCAGAGAGAACAGAAAAGAAGCTGGTGTCCTTTGATTTATCCATTTAATCACAGAGACGAGCAAGGGGATGCTGGCAGCAGCACATGTGCACATGGAGGTCAAAGCTTCCCTTCTCCCTCCCCCTAGAATTCCAGTCATTCTTAAAGCAATGTACATGCTGTAAACCAGAACAGATTAACTGCCAACATGTCTCTTAAAGGGCCACTGTTGGGTCAATTTCATTTATAACGAAGGTTTTGCAAAAACCAAGGCTTTGTGAAAACAGAGTTCTAAAAGAAAAAAAGTCTGTCTTTTTTCAGGCTTCTTCAGAAGCTCTATCTTTTCCCACAAAAAAATAAACATGCCTCAGAGAATAGGCAGAGCTGATTGTACTGTAACTTAAAGGTGAAGCTGAATTAAAACTATAAAATGAAAGAAACGAATCAGTTTATTTTCCTTGTGTAAATAAAGATATATTGAGCAATAAGGCATCACATTAGCACAAAAAACCTGGATTTCGGTTTTAATAATCTCAGGTGTCAGTAACGTGGAAAGAAACAGCCATGCTCTTCAAAAAACAAACAAACAGATGTTTAACCCTTACATTGCTCCTTTAACTCTCTCACTGAAGGGCACTGTACCTGTGGAAGCAAGGCAGAGAAAACCTGGCTCACCTCACCTCAGCCAATGCTCAGCTAACATTAGCTGCCTGCCATATAAAACAGCTTTTGAGAAATTCAGGTACCAAGAACCATGACAACAGTTCCCTACACATAACAGAGAGAGCTACAAGAAAACAGGTGACATTTCTTTTGCCATTCAAAGAGGAAAACAAAAAAAAGAAACGAGTACTTTGACTCAGCTACAGAGACTGACGTGCTGCAGGCGGTCGCAGAGCAGGTCTCTCGCTCTCCAGCCACTGCAGCCTCTCCCGACCCCTTCGAAGGGTTAGGGGGTCACTATGGCTCCAGGATAATTTTCCTCATCAGGACCTGGTCAATCACACCAACTGAGTGTGACAGTTCTGTGATGGGGACTGCTCAACACTGCCCCAAACACTCTTTTGAAGTAGACGGGACAGCAAGAGCAGTTTTAAAAATTATTTCCTCAGCCACATAGCTGTTTCAAGCTATAATGGTCATAATTCAGGCCATTTTCTGCCCTGAGAAAAGTGTCAGAAAACTGCTTCATATGAAGTGATACTTGAATGAAATATTTATACAGGTAAGTGCAGATGCTTCACTTTCTGCTACCTTCCCATCCTCTCGTACTTCATCCTACCTCACACGTTCCTGTCTTCAGATTCAAATCACTGGGACCAGAAAAAAAACGAAAAGGAATGCAGCGTGTAAGACAAAATCGTGGGACACAACCTCTACTCCTGTGACAAGTAATATTAGCTCCAGGGTAGCACAGGTCTGAAACAGCAAAGGAGCCACCAGTGAGGACTGAAGACCCAGGTAGCTGTGCAATATCTGCAATAACAAGTGGAACCATTGAGAGAATGAGATTTGGACCTCAGCCACTGAAAGGCTGCAGTAGTTCCTGCAGACAGCAGGAACTGAGTGTTTTCTCCAGGAACATTAAGCAGTTTCTGTTTCCTCCACAAGATGCCCACCATGAGATACCTTAAAACACATCTGATTTTCAGATAAAGTCAGACTTCGAAATAATCTGTTACTTGTAAGAAATGTGGTTAACTAATCCATGATGTGTACTGGAGAAGTCTCATGGCAGGAAACCCACAAACTTCACAGGCAAGGAGGTAGATGCACTGGGAGATGTGCATGTGAGAAGTTTGCACAGCTGCTGGCCTTCACTAGTTTCTGGAATACAAGAATACTTTCAGTCTACTGGTTCAAATCCTGCCCTTGCCAGTAATGACTGAAAGACATTGTAATGTAACAGCTGCTTAGTGGCCGGTGTGAAATGAATTAGTTATCTCAGCCTGCTGCCTGGCAGGCAGGTGTCCACATCAGACCAGCCATTGTCATAACCGGAACTAAGTGGCACCCTCAGAGCAAAAGACAAAATTAAATGGATAGGGAAGACAAAATTGACCTCTTCCCTCCAGAGGTTATACTCCCAAATAAAAAATGATGTCTTATGAGAAAATATCAAGATGGGATCCTTCTACAGCCAAACTTATCTTGGTGGCAAGTCCATTCAAGCATGCCAGTACAATATCTTTAACCACCGAGAAACAATTTAATTGTTAAAGAAATGGCAAAAATGAAAAATGGAAAAATTCGTATGTTCTAAACACTCTGGCTGAAGCAGAAGTTAGCCCTCCACAAATAAATATCAAATTCAAAGATCAGAAACAGGCTTTTTTAAAGGAAAGAAATGTCATGCACAAGCCACAAAATGCATTTGAAAGAAAGACACTTCTTTCCAAAAATTTCATCTCTAGCACTGAACTAAAATCACTTGAAATCTGAAGTCCTTGCCACTTTTGGACAATATAAACCAGAAAGGATATCTAGAACATTAAACATTGAAAGGTAGGTAGCCAAGAGAATGTAATGTCCTCTCTTATGGAGGGAAGGTGTTTCTCTTGGTTGTGCCAATAGTTTTGCAAATTCAAAGTAACAGAGGCTTGTTTGCTTCCAGGAATTATTTTGTTTCTTTGCTTTGCTGTTAACATGCAGTTGTGCTCAGATCAACAAGAAATTAAGACTGTGTGAACTCAGAAATTGAGAGCCCCATTGTTCCTGGATGAACTTGGTGTTTGTTAAGGTCTCTCTTAATCAGGTTCCTCACTGTTATAATCCAACTAACTTTTTGGCAGGGTAGCCCTGTACCTGCAACCTTTGGCCAGCTGTGACCTAGTCAGTTTTCCTCTTCAGGGAATGGCTTCCTATTTTGAGTCTAACAAATACTTACATGTCCTAAATAAAACACTGCTGTTATTGTGGCTGCAGAAGCAGCTCAACCCTTTGCTAAATTTACTGTACTGGCAGTTGCCCTCTAGACTGCATTTCACAAGTTCTCCATATTTGAGAGCCAGATGCAAAGATGCTAAAGGCAGAAAACTTGTTGCTACTTAAACACCATAGGGATTATGAAACCTTCCTACAGTTTCTTCTGTGACCTGAGGTAAAGGCTAGCCTAGGGCAAGAAGGGGATTCTTGCTTCAAAGCTTTCTTCAGTTAATGTGTTTTAATGATGGAGTTCAGTAACTCTGGGGACTAAAGTCTTCTATTTATCTCAAAAAAATTACACAGCAGGAAGAATAGCAGAGTTGGCTTTCCCATGATTCAGTGTATTGCTAAAAGAATAAAATTTCTTAATAAGAGAGAGTTCAACAGTGCCATCTTCCTTTGTCTCTGCTGAACAAGTCAAAATGCCCAACAAAACCAGTTAGTTACACATCTCTTCTGGACAGATCTCCACAACTGACTTCTCAAACCTTTTCCATTTGCAGAACCAATAGGCAGTTGCTGGGCACCTCTGCTATTTCTGAACCAGAAACCTAACACTGAATGTTGTGCATGTACGTGACAACCCCAATAAACTGTTTGTTTCACAAATGGTAAGTTGATCCCTGGATATCTGGGCAAGTAATTAGCTCACACTACCTGTCTGTTATTTCTGAATGCTAAAAACCAAGGAGTCAGGCACTTGGGGAAGCTGCAAGTAAAGCTGATAATGGCTCTTTGCCTGACACCTCAGGTATTGTTCTTGATACCCAACACTGTAAAGTTATCAGTACAAAGTTATTCTTTTATAATGACAAGGATTCCCTGATGCACACATTTTTTTCCATTCAGCTTCTCTCATGACCCTGAAAATAGTGTATTTATGTATGTATTTATAGATAGACAGACAGATATGAGAGCCTTACTCACTGCTAGGTTAGGAAAATTTGCTCTGAGAGTGTTACCAGTTATGATCTACTTTAAATGAATATCTAGCTTAGAAGATTAAAAAAAATAAACCCTTTCAGATTCTCAAATAACTCCCTCATACTGAAGGTAGATGATAACACAGGGCAAGAAGGCATTAGGTGTAGCAAGCAGTTTCAGTATGATATTAAGGATTTTCAAAATCAAGTCTGAATACACCTAAACTGTCTATCTCTCCAGATTCTCCTGCACTCAGACTCTATCTCAGCATGTACTTCTTTGGCTAGGCAAATAAAAGTATGTGGATTTTCAGTCAATCTAACACTTCCCACAACCCAGTATTCTCCACTTTTCAAAATTACAGACAAGCAAAGCAACAGTTTAAACAATATGTTCTCAATAAACTGTCAATGACACTTTACTCTGAGGATACAAGAACCGCTCTAGACATGGAAACATGACCCTTACCCAGCATCATAACGCACTTCAAGGCAAAGAGCACTTTTTCATCTTCTGTTTTTATAGCATTTACCTTAATGAGAACCTAGTTCATAACCACAATTCCCACGTGCTGTTGTAGTGCAACTCCTATGACCATAGGAAAGCTTAACTGGCTTTGAGTAGTGCATCCTGAAAGCCAGTGCAGAACTGTTAGATATGGGGGAACCTCGTGTGCTTACCTTTCAGCTAATATTTAAGATGTACAAAACTTCCCACCCTTTTCTCAACTATTTTCCTGCAGAGTAATTTTTACCATCTTAATGGGGTATGTTTTACTTCTGACTTGCATACTCCTTTTTTTAATCCAGTCTTATTAAAGCCCATACAACACTTTAAATTTTCTGAGTTCTGCAGATAAGGACAGAAAAAAGCTCACAAAATGATAACTAGTAAGATAACAATGTTATACCTCTTCATGCAAATCTGAAATGGCCTATTTTAAATGCAGGTCAGATTCTTCTTTTGTCACCTCTTAGACTCATAGAATCATCAATGTTGGAAGAGACCTTTAAGATCATCAAGTCCAACTGTCTGTTTCTTCCAGTGACTTCTTCCCCTGCTTACCTACCCCATCAGTTCTATGGCTGCAAATTCTCTCTCCCAAAGTTTGCAGGAGAGATGCAACAGCCCAAGACACATGAGGTGAAATGCCTTTGTCGGTCCTAAATCTCAGGTTAATTCCACCTAATAACTGGCACGTACATTTATTGTCAGATAGGCCATTTCAAATACAGGTATTGAGCAGCTTTGCAAAAGGGAAGAAACTTTCCCTTACTTCACACATTAAGAAGCCAAGGCAGAGAGAAGCCTGGTGTGCTGGTCAAGGCTGGAAAGCCCTTTTACTGCAAAGCAGGGAATGGAAATCTCATACTTAAAAACTTCCAGTATTTCACTCTAAGCATTCACTGCCTTTCCAAATACATACTACATTTCAAAACTAATTTTTCAGAAAAATATAATAATGCTCCCATTGTTAAAAAATGCAACATGGAATTGTGCAGCAAATGCCCTTCACTAGTGGAAGCAATGCGCTTCACAATCCTTGGAGAAAAGACAATGTAAAAATATCACTTCAAATGATTTTATTAATAATTTATATCCTTTCTTACTCTTTGGTAAGCTACCAATTATCAGATTTTGAAAAAAAAATCATACTTATTACAGTTGATATTCCACAGCAAACAGAATTGGGGTGTTACTGACCGTACTGCCAAGAACCTGAACTTCATATATGTGTCCTATAAACTTTACAGCAAAGCTGTGAAAAATTGTACCATTCTAAAGTCCTTTTTTGTAGTAGTCTACCTTTCAGTGACACATCACCCATTGCAGGAATGACTTACGCTGATGAAATCTGTGTAACATTCTTTAAAAATCAGTAATTTAGAGAAACATTATAATTTTTGATCCTAATTTAATGAGACACAGGATAAGATTCTAGGGATCAGAACAAGGCAATCAGAGAAATAAAGAGTGGTCACTCACCTTTCCACCATGTGTGTCTGGTCCAGTGATAACCCATCAATTGCCGTGCATTCTGGACATTTGAACTTCTTTCGTGGGGTCACCTGCAGAAAGGCACGCCAGATATTATCAAATATCAACAGAAGGGACATTAATCTCCTTGCACAGAGAGCAGCGCAATACCTCTGAACATGCCTGCAGTGTAAGCTGAGCTGTCTCAAAAAGAGAGGGTGTACAAAAAAAAAAAAGCCACTCTGTTCCTCCGTTCAGTTCCATCTGGCCCGGCTGACTGCAAAATTCACAGGGGCCCAATAAAAACGGCTTGGAGGGTTTTTTCCTTCTGTAACTGAAAAGAAGTGGCGATGACAAGCTCCTTAATTCCTGTTTAATGACTGTTTTCTCACTGCCAAGGTCCCTGTATAAACACCATTTGTTCTTGCAGCCATAACAGCGATGAAATATAGCTTCCCATACTTCACCGTAACGTTAATCCAACAGGCGCTCTTTTGCTCTCTCCGCTTAAGAGCTGACTGGCAAACTCTGCAAGGCTCTCCGAATCGCACAGAGGTGCCAAATTACTCTGCTGTGCCCTCATACAGCTCAAAAACTTTTTCAGCAAAAGCACACACTTTATCTTCTGAAGACTTTTCTAGGAAATGCAGCCACCAGTCCCAGTAAATGGTGATGGACAGATGGGAAAACGGACCCTGCTAATTGAAGTAATGCCTTGTGGCCTCTAAATCTCATTCCAAGTTGACACACTTTGAAATGAATGTACGGAGTGAATGTCTAGACCTGAAAACGTGTCGAAACATGTCAGGAAATTAATTTGGGGATAAAAAGTTCATTTAAAGCTGATCTTGCAATTAACGTTCTTGCAATTAACATTCCTATAAATCAGCTGTTGTCAGGCCACGACAGAGTGAGCTGTGGACAGTTGGCAATTTCTTTCCTCTAGCGATCTCAAATAGTTAAAATATATGTATGTGGGCATGCACATATACACACACATACATACAGCTGTCATTTAAATTATCTTCTTTATAACTCATCTAGATGGCTAAAATAACCACCAGAAACAACTGGTAAAAAACAATTCTCTGTTCCCGGTTAACATAAAAATTTTACTAGAGGGGCTTTTCTGCCATGGAAGGAGAACAAGATACCATACTGGGGTAAAATGAGAGAAAAAGGAGCATTAAGTAATATATTGAAGCCGACTGAATAAATTTAAGTATGTATCTCATGTTTTTTAATTTTGTAAACATGAAAAGCAGGAAAGTCCCACCTTAATGACTGATTTGCCAGTGACATTTGCTACAAGAAAATTCATGGCAATATCTTCACAATTCATATGTGCATCCACCCAGTTCTTGATGTCTCCAGGCATTTTATAGGTGTAAAGGTAGTTGAAATACTGCAGAGAAGAGAGAGAGAGAGAAAGAAGATTATTTTAAATACAGATACAGTAACTGCAAGACTAAATATTTCAATCATGGAACAGCAGGCAGTTAAATGATATTGCCTTCAGACAAGAACTACTTCAGCAGATAGAAAATAATTTTTGGGTGCTAAATTGCATAATTATTCCTTTCTTGACCAGCACACAAATTTTGTTTAAATTGGTTTTCTTTTCTGAACCTGCTAACTACAAAGCTGCATTCACTGCAAAATTTGCTATGTACTTTCAGGTCATGCAAACTACCAAGAGGTTTGTAAGTTCATAAAGGTAAGTAATGATTTTATTTTACAAGCAGAGACAAATCACTGAGTTTCACAGCAACTGAAAGAGGTCTAGGGAAAGTTTGCAATTGGTTCCCCAACTGTTGTAAAGAACATAATCATAGCACCACAAAAACTGATGGAACAATGACAGAAACACATATAGATCTTTTTCAATGTACATTAATACAGTACAAGTTGTATATTACCTTGTGATAAAAGGCTGCCCCAGTGAGCACCATTGAGACTTCATTGGTCCACTCTGATTCGTATTTCCATTTGTTCATCTCGTGGTCCCAAAGATGCAGGCGGCCTGGATATCCAACCAACCTGTCAGGGAACTCACGCCAGACCTGAAGAGAAAAAAATGTGACATGCTGTTAACCAGGCCTGCACAGAAAGCAAATGCAACACATCTGCTTTGGGAGGGTAGAGTTTCAGTGGGGCAAAGATCACTTAAATTCTTCTAAGTCCAAATTCCTGGAATAAAAAGTTGCCAGGAAGAAGTACAAAAAAGCACAAGCTTGCTGTGCAAGGACCCTACAACTCAGACAAGCCATGTCCCAGAGCAAAAGGCCACTAATGGAATACTAAAATAAATGTTATAGAGAAATACAAATGACTATTCAAAAAGATTTTAAGTCTAACTAAACCCAAGCGTGATTAAAATGAAACTTTTTGATGTTAACTTCAGTAGATATGACTACAACCTAACTACTTTCACAGCTGGCTTTGGATCTAACCAACTTGCTTCCTCTGTCAGGAACTGGCTTAAATTTTAATATTTCTGGTATTCTTTAGTGGGTGCTTGGCTACATGGAAGGCTGCTTTGCCCTTGACTTGTTCCAGACAGCTGGATACAATCAAGATACCATCCTTGTCACTCCATACATTATTTTATAGCTGACTACAGGATCAAATACAGTAGACAAGAACACGGAGAAGGCATCATTAACACAACCCCAGTTCTCCACACTGCTGGCCACATTAAATAATGGACAATTTTTGCATTAGAGAAAAAGAGAGGAAGGATTATCACTATTTAGAAGGGTCTGAATGCTATTTGTTTGCTAGATACTGTTTGTCTGCATTATTTGCAGAGAAATTATTCAAAATTTGTCCCTTAATCCAAATAACTGCTATGTCTGTTGGAAGAATGAGTCCTGACTCTCTAATACACAGTTAGGTTACATGAGTTTCTGGTTTAGGTTGGTACTACATAAACAAACAGATGCATACACAATGAAATTTTTGTATGCAAGATCAACAACAAGAACAAAGTATCTCAAAAATCCCCAAGGATCCCTTCACAATCTCTTCTGTTTGTAAAAAAGACAAGGGAACCCTACAGTTGAATGCACAGTAAAGAAAGTGTTATATGGAATTCCACCATCCTGCAAACGTCACTTCATCAGCAGTTCACTGTGGGCACTATTTATGAGTCTGTGCATTTCAGTTGGGAGGCCTGGACTGTAAGGACCCTATGCAAGTATTTTGTCAAAGTAAATATGATAAAACAATCAGCTTTAAGTTACTGCTTCTGCATCTACATTTCTGTGATTTTGCATTACTATATACCTTTTGATCTATACATCTCAACACATTTTATTGCTGTCAGTTAATACAGCTTCAGAATCCCATGATGAGAGCAGTTATTATTTCAAACGTCCAGATGAGGAAACCCGCCAAAAATCATACAGGAAACAAGAATGGGAACCAGATCTTCTGACTCCTTGACTTGTATTTTATCCAGAAATCAATCTTTCTAGACAGATCTAGGGCACAAGTACTGGGATAGTATTTAGATATGACAACGCTCCAACACAGAGGGTTCTTGAAAGCAGAGATAACTTGGAACTGAAGGAAGAGAATTCATAGGACACTTACAAGTTGGTGCCATAAGCTAATTAAAACAATACAGTCTTTTGGCAGGCAAGCCAGTGAGGGCTTGAGATATCTATTTTGACATGATGTAAAAAACCTTAATAAAGAACACAAAACTAAATGTACGACACTCAAAATTTTATTCCTCACTCTCCAGGACTCAAAAAATTAATGATTTAGTTTTAAACCTGAATATTAAAATGTCTCTCTTGCAGTTGTTGGAAGGCACCACCACATAAGCTACTGAGGCTCAACAAAGGATTTGACAGAACACTACAGATCTGCACCGTACTGGGCTAAGAATTCTTGTAGAGGAAATGGCATGCATATTAACAGCAGCTGAAAGAAAGATTAAAGTCAGCTACTGCTTCCCACGGGACTGCAATGCCTTCTCAACACAGAACTCTGGATTCATATCCCTTCTAGTTTTTGCCCTTGGTGTCATCTTCAAGAGTCCAAATGACATAAAATAAAAGCCAACTATAATGCACATTACTCATACAGACTTCTTTGTGTCACTCTAAATATCAACTCCACCCTGTAAAAAAATTTCCTGGCCTCTGAAAATTATCAGTTCGATGCATCTAAAAAATAACTTTGGTGTTTTGAACAAAGATTCCTTTTAAAAGTAATGCTTTCGAAGTCAGTGGAAAAGCTTGGTTTTTTCATAATGTTCACCACTAGCACATTCAATGGTAATTCCTGGAAAGGCTCCCAATGGCTCCATCCAGCTCATTGCCCAAATCCATACATATGCTTTGTGCCAAAATTAATATATACAGCTACAGCTTATAAGGAAGCTTACAGAATAAAAATAGTGGTAATGACTCTAATACTACTCTCTATTTTGTACTACTGTTCATTTTCTTGTTTGATGGTTGCCTATAATTTATTAGTCTGCTAGGAATACATTCCATTTTAGCCAGTGATCTTATTAGCTTTCTCAGACTAAGAAGGATGGCCTGATTTAATACGGGTAAGGGACACATCCAAGGAAAAACATATTGCCAAGTGAAGAGGAGGTATGCTTCTTTGCAGACAAGTCATTCCAAAGACTCTGCTAGTCAACCCTGAAGATAAATATTTTTGGACGAAGCATCTCCCAGATGAAATGTCAAATAGAAGTTCTGACTTAGTAGTTTTACTAAAAGCCTCGTAAGGAAAACCAAAAGAAAATGATAGTAATTTTGTTTCCAAGTCAAGTTCCCAAGTGACATAAACAGCATAGCTAAAACACCCTCCAGTCTCATCTCCCCAGAGCTCTTTCTGCCTCACAGCCTCAACTATCCTGTGCAATTTGCTGTGCCATCAGAACAGCAAATTCTCATGTAGCCAGAAGGACAGAGAAGCATTTCCTTCTACAAAACATTCTCAAACATTTATGCGTTAAGTTCAGTAGACTATATTAAGTGACATGCAATTTCAGCAATTTAATGAACAGAAAAATAGTCAGCATTCCCAAAGCTACCATGACAACATTTTAAGAATGAAACACTGACTATCCTCCACAAATGAAAACAAACACGACCCATCAGTACTCCTTCTGCCTTCCAGAGCCCCATCCACTCCTAATTCTCCCCCAGTCCTCAAAGGAATGGCTTGTGCTATTACTAAAATATAAAGCAAAATATAAACAGAGTCCATTAAAAGATGCATGATGCTTTGCACACACATATTTTGTAAAATATCTTCAGTTTGAAGAAGAGCTTTGAATGCGGCCAGCAGTGAATAATTCTTTTGTTAAACAGAATTACAGTATTGCTCCTACAAAGGAATGCTGGAAACTAAACTTTTAAAGTCAAAATGAGCAACGGAGAATTCCTCTGAAGAAGGCATTCAAACTTCATGAAAATTTCAGCCTCGTAAAACACGCAATTCAACTGAGAGTAGATTTTTTTTTAAGAATGCCAGAGTCATGAAGCACTGAAAAACAATTCTGAGACACAATAAGATCATCTACCAACAGAAGGCCAAAAGTTTTCAACAGAAAAAATGCAAACTTAGCAATGCACCAAACAGTACATTTTATAAACGAAAAACATAGGCTCAGAGCAGTAATCCCCATTTAGACTATTTCTATTATTGCTCTAATAAAAATATTTTGACTCTGTAAGGACAAAGTGCTGCATAAGTATGTGATAAGAAATTACTTAAGGCTAAGCCATCTGCCTCAAGGCCAGCTGAGACACAGAGGTGGGAATGCTACAATGCTTGACTTTAGTCTTGTATTCAAACACCAAACACTTCACAGGTGGCCAACGGTTCTGCTTTAATATGTTAAGATTATGATAATCTAACTACTTGTTCAATTTCTTGGGTCTCTCTGATACTTTCTCTGTAAAAAACAAAGTTCAGTAAGTGGGAAAAAAATTATCTAGACATAAGAGTTTTTTTCCAGTGTCCCAAGTCATGTAACTTAAGAGAAATATTTTTTTCAAAGTCGGAATGTCATGAGTATTCTTCTGCTGCCTTAATACAGCAGCACACAGGGACTATTTTTCTGCTTGCTCCAATAGATCTATGCAAGGTCATAAATCACTGTACCATAATAGTTCACTTTTAACAAGTAAAAAATGTCTGACACTTTGAGTGTTACTATAATTTTTTATGGCTGAAAGTGTACAGAGATCAAAGTTTTCTGGGGTTTTTTTTTAGGCTTGCTCTATACATTCAGACAAGTCTGTGACAGAGCGGGTTTTGCCACATGTTTAAATGTAAGGTCTCGAGGATGTCAGGAGAGAAGAGAAAATTACTGAATGTCACGTTTCCAGCCCTTCATATGACCAAAGCAGAAGCAGACCTACTTTTAAAAGAAAACTTTCTGGTAATGTTATATGCTGCTACTGTTCCCTCTGGATTCCCCTGCAAATGAGTCAAGAGTTTGAGAGATACTTTTCTGGTAACACACATAAACAGATAAATAAATTATCACAGGCTGAGGACAATTTAAACATCTGGGAGCCAGCTCAGGCCTGTCAAGCAAGTCACAGACACTCAAGGACAGGAAAGATCAATCTTCAGCCCCTGATTTCTGTGCCAGAGGGTAGGAATTACATCACCCACCCCCTACATAAGGAAGATTGTGTATTTCTAGAATAATTTGCTCTGCTTCTGTATTCAAAGACATTTCTTTTCATTAAATTTACTCGGGGAGAAGCCAAAATATAAGGATTCAAAGTTCTCATAGGTTTGTCTCAACTATCTTCTCAATACAGCACTTTAATTTTCCATCAATGTTACTGTTCAATAAGCTGAATTCCCAAAATCAAAATGGAATAGGATTTATAATAAAACGCAAAAAACTGCAAAAGAAATAGTTTCCAGTCTGCCAAACTAAACAATCTCATGTCCAAACAGTTACATTCACACACAGAATATAAGGACTATTACTCAGGTAGACCCTGCAACCAAGGCACATGGCCACAAGGCCAATAAATGAGCCAGCACAGTCAAACTGCTAGACCTGTTGGACTTCCTCCTAGGGGATGAACAGCTGCAGGTCCCAATTGTCCCCTAATTGCACTGACTACAGGGGAATTCACATCAAATTTTCTTTGCCTTATTTTTGTTTTTCATGAGGATAACCCCTTTCTGTGTGAGTGACCAGACTCAACATATGTGATGTTACAGATATTGTCCATTGAGGGTGTTCAAATTAACAGTTCAGACACACAGACATGAAGGTTCTGCTTCGCACGACTTCTGGCTGATGCATCTGGAACTCAGCTGCAGTTTGAATCTCTGCTTCAAAGCCCTTCATGCCTGCTCTGCCAGTAGCAGCAATTCATTTGGAACTACTTACACAGTCACTTAGGTGACTTTGGTAAGTCACTCCTTACTCTTGGGTCACTTTATTTGAGACAGCTTTACAAAAATGGAAATCAAATTGCAAATGGAGCAAGGATTTATACAGCATGCACATTATGGATCTGCTGTCTTTCATCCCATCAGATCACCCTCAAAACTCGTAGTTATAAGCACCAACACAGGCAAAAGTAAGTCAGCTTTCAGAACTGCCAGCACTTGATTGCTCTGCTGTAGCAGTACAGTGCTTAAAACATTCAGCGTAGGCAACAAAGTACAGAGAAGGTCTATGTAGCCAAAACCCCTTTCCCTCAGTTGTCTTCTCTTCATTCCATCTTTCACACTTCATGTATTAACCTGCTACTCTTAACCTGGCAAGGGAAGTATTTCCTTTTTAGAGACACACATGATAGATTAAACCTCTGTCTCCACTACTTAACATCTTTGTTATTACTTCAGCATACCTACATCATCACAAGACATTTCTGGAGTCCAAAAGCTTGTTACTTGCTAACAGTCTCTTTTACTCGAGAGGGAGAAAGAGCAATATTTTACTACACATGTACATATGTTAAAGAAATACTTCCAACATATTTTTTAAAAATATCATCTTGTATTAACTGCACTTAAGATTGCTAAAAATTGGACAATTATCACATTTCAATAGCTTTCTCCACCTTAGAGAAGCAGTTTTAATAATTTCATTCAACTTAGGCAACAGTTTCATGTTCTAGCTCTCACATATGAAGCCCAGTGTTGTTTTGCTGTTGATAATGCATGTATAGGTGTGACTAAATAATTCAAAGCTTTTTAAAAATACAGTATTACATTTCCTAATGTTTGTGATTTAGTTACAAATACAGCATTTTTGTCTTAAATACACACATATAACAGTAACGTTAGATTACGGACTGTGTCATACACTTAAATACAAATGGAAGACAAAAACTACCTAATTCAAAACACGGTTTTGGAAGGAAGACAACAGTGCTGCTTTAAGTGTACTTTTAACAAACAATTCAAGCACCTGTGAAGACTGTCACCTCTTTGTACCGCCATGGGTAACTGATTTGGACAAACTTTCTTTTTGTCCATACCCTCATTAAAACAGCAGCTGTTGAAGCTTTGCCATTTCAAGCACATGATCCATGTGTCCCTCCTTGAAATTCTTCAGTGCTTTACATTGCACTCCACCTTATTTCGGCATGTCCTCAAGAGGCCTCCTCTGTTCCCAACACTTAATCTCTGAAACTTGTCTTGTCCATCAAGACACGTTCACTTGGCTATCACTTCTGGTTTATCTGAAAACTGAAGCTGGTAAGAAGAATGCAGTTCAGTCTTCAGACTGCTTCCACTACACTAATTACACTGTGCCAGTTACTGAAAACTTCTTAGCTGGCAGGTTTTTCGATAAAGTAATGACTATCTGTAAAACTATTTCAGTCAGCATTGAACTGTTACGGTAAAGAGAGATGCAACAATCTGAATCAACAGACTGTGCAGTGGTTCCTCCACTTTATATTCATATACAATGTTGAAGTGGCAGCCTAAGAGACAGGAAAAAAAACAATTCTCTTACCTCATAGCCAAACTGGAGTTCATCTGAGGTTAGCATAATGATATCATCATCAATAGCCAACACTGCTTCTGTTTCAATCTCATCATAAGGGAAGAAGCGGTTGCTAAGTTTATTTTCTGCAGTCCTAACAACTTTCAGGGGAACACGAATCTTTGGCCAGAGGGATTCTAGAGAGAAAAATTAAAAGAAATTGAATTCAATATTATACTTTACTTCTGAGTCTGCATATCCATCTCAGCTGCTCTTTACTCATTTCTTCTTCGCATCTAAAGAAATGCTTCTTAATGGCAAATTAGTGGCAAACACAAGAGCATGCAAAGGCAAGAGACAGAAGCTCAACTACATTTCCCTCTGTAGCTCTCTACAAAGAGCTTCATGGACAGCTACAGAGGGGATAGCTTGCCCAAAACAGCAACCTGCAACACTCACAGAGCAAGAGTGGGGATAATATGTATTGGGTTAGGACACACAGCATGAAAAGATAGTTCACTCAACTGCAACTAAAATAATTTGAAGCAGCAGTATATAATCACTGACTGCAAGTCTAGGGTCATAAAGAATTTGACTAAGAATGTTAGTTCTATCGAGGGCTGAGAAAAATAAATTTTATTATATCAATTAAATGTTTAGCACTATTGACTACTCTTAAGGAGTAGATTCTGTGTCTCAGCAATTTCTTTCATCTTCAAAGACCTAAGTCACACTGATAATTTAAAGCTAGATAACTACAAATGGATTCTAACTTGTGCCCTACAGCATTCTTACAAATAGAAGAGAGCACTGGAGTACACAAACATTAAAATTCACAAGTCAAATGAGGATTTAAATAGCAACGAAATCCCCGACAGATACAAAACTGGATCCAATTCACTCTACAATGGGATTAATTTCCTTTTTTTCCTACATGTTAAACATGTAGCACCTTAAGTGTCACGTTAACGGCTTCTGCATATATTCAAAGATTTTCAAAAACCCTATTCTATTCCTACAAAAGAATAACTGTAGGTGTAAGTATAGAGAACCAAGCTAAAGGAAATGTAAGTAAGGGCTAAATATTAAACATTAATTCTAAACGCATATAACCATGTACAGTTTCTAGCACAAAGCTTAACAGCAGTCATTATTACAGTATGATGCATCCCAAAAGCAACTATTCATCAAAAAGTATTTTAATTAAAAGCTAAACAAATAACTAAACTAGTACAAATGCCATATGTTGGTTTCTTCTGGCTTTCACATAAACATCTATTTTAATAAAAATTCGAGAGAAAAGGGAGCATTGTAAGATGAGTCTATGGACCTTGTGAACAGATGACCACCTGAGTTTCTTACACTAGTGAAATGGAGTGGGTGACAATGGTAAGAAAAATAAGCAAAAACACATGAAGTCAAATACAAAAGGACTGCGAAGAGACTTTGTAAGTTGTTCTCTGTGAGAAATGCAAACGTGTAAGGACACACCTTAAAACAGGTGATTCTTCCCCTCCACTAAAGAATATTGGGGCCACATCTGGAGTACTGCGTCCAGTTCTGGGCTTCTTAGTGCAAGAGAGACATGGGCAAACTGGAGAGAGGTTCAGCAAAGAATCATGAAGGTGATGACAGTACGGGAGCATCTCCCCTACAAGGAAAGGCTGAGCATGCTGTGGCTGTTTAGCCTAGAGAAGAGAAGGCTCAAGGAAGATCTCCTCAATATGTACAAATACCTGACGGGAAAGTGCAAAGAAGACAGAACTAGGCCTCTTTCACTGGTGGCCAATGACAGGACCAGAGGCAATGGGCACAAACTGAAACACTGGAGGTTCCCTCTGAACTTCAGGACTTTGTTTCAGAGTGAGTGTGACTGAGCACTAACACAGGTTGCCCAGTGAGGTAGTGAAATCTCCACTCTTGAAGATATTTGAAAGTCATCTGGATATGGTTCTGTGCAACCTGCTTGAGATAAGGCTGCTTGAGAGGGGGGGTTGGACAGCTGATCTCCAGAAGTCCCTTCCAAGCTCGGCCATTCTCCGATTCTGTGGTAAGTGGAGTCCATAGGAACTGACACTGGGCCTAAAGCCACTGAAATTTTCATGTCTGAAATACATATAAATTTCCAGTGCAATTTGCAAGTGACACAAAGCCTGGAGACATGAAAAATAGCAAGGACAATAAAGTCATAGAGAGCTTACCAAAGTCTATACGACTGGACTGCTGAGTAAACTAGGTGCATTTAAACAAAAAACACACCGACACAACTCAACACGCAGTTAAACACTAGGACCAAGGCAACTTTTTCCCTAAAAGCAGCTTCTGAAAAGGATTACAGGGACAGAGTGGACATTAGCTCTCAGCATGCTGCTGGGGCAAAATGGATTCATGTAATTTTTGTATATATAGATGGGTATGTAGTAAGAAATGGGGACAGAGGGTAGGGCAATTTTACCTGCATGCAGACACAGACAGACAGATACTAAAACACTGTTTCATTCTGGTGTTTTTATGTTTCAAACCATGTTAAAACACTGAAAATGGTGCAGAAAGAACCACGTGAGTTATCTGAGGTCAGGAGAAAATGCCTTTTGGTAAAACGTGGAGATCAATCTGTTTAGTTTACTAAAAGAAGGAACAAAAAGTGGATTTGATTAACATGTACAAACACCTACACAAGAAGAAAAATTCAATGTATCTTCAACAAACTGGAGAAAGACATAACAAAAAACAATGACTGGAATCTAAAGTCAGGCAAATTCAAAGTATAAATAAGGCAGACATTTTTTAATAGTAACAGTGGTTAACCTCTCGCAGAAGTTAAAAAGGACAGCAGCTGGTTCTGTACATCTTGTCTTTCAACAAGACTGGGTATTATTATAGAAGATGCAGTCAAGTTAGAAGGCACTGGACTGAAAAGAAAGGCAATGTGGTGACTCATGACTCACAGGTCAACCCAGATGGTCTTACTGCACCTTCTGCCTCAAACTGTATGGGCAGTGAGACTGTTGACTGTCACCAGGATAAGAATATGAAGCTTGAATATAAACCACTAGGACATGGGGAACAAATACAGAAATTCAGAAAAGAGCATAAGGAAATAAGATCCTTGTTTCTGTGTTTTGAGAATGAAAAGTGGAAGTTAAAATAGGTGTCAATAAAAAAAGCCACCGTAAGGACCAAAATAAGAGAAGTCCTAACCTGGGAAGAGGGTTTAAGTTTTTAAAACAAGAACATATGATCGAATTCTGGAATTGTTCTCAGCAGAAGGATCTGAAGAATGCTGGCTGATAGACAACAGCAAAAATAATTGGATACAATTATGTGCACACGTTTCCAGTTCCACTATAACCCAGAATCAGGTCTGCCTCCAAGACAGTTTTGCACTCTTTCCACTGTCTGTCTGTTGCACTAAGAAGACAGTACCAGAGAAGAAGAGAGGCTGCTTCATTCCCACACGTACAAGTAAAATTTGCACTCAGGAAGGAGTGTACACATCTTCATTGCCACAAGGCTTCTCAGATTTAACAGCTCACACAACACTCAAAAACCCCACAAATCTGCACACTGCTAAAAGACATCAGAGTCCAAACACTACTTCAGTCAGGTAAACAAAGCAGTATTTCCAAACCACAGTAAGTCTTCAAAAGTCAGTTTTTCTTGGAGCTGTATTTTAGAAAGGAGGACTGGCATGCATGGGTGGCCAAAAAAAAAAAAAAAAGAAGAAATAGAGAGCGATATTTACTGGCAAAATTTGTATTCAGTTTCCTACCTCGAGGTTTTTCATGTAAGGTCAAAAATGTGTCTGTAAAATCTACCTTTATCTCTGTGGTCTTGCAGACCATGGTCTTTACTTAACACATATGCACGTTCTTGTCCTGTTTTACTTGCCTCTTGTCCTACTGCTAGAAGGCATAAGGCATTAGCCCTAACACACTTGAGTGGCTTGTGATATTGACCAGCAGCCAACTGGAAGGATTCAATCCCATTACTGATGGCCTCCAATGGAAGTCACAGTCAGCCACCAGCTGGGGAGATACAGCAAGTTCCTTGGGGCCACTACAGAAATGTTCAAGAGCATTGATTCCAATTACAGTGTTATGAGCTCATTTTATTCTCAGCATTGTAAGGTCTTTGAAAGCCCTGCATGAATCATAACCTGAAAGGATGATTCCAGTTGGACACCACTGAAATTCCAAAATGTAACCTCAAGAGGCAGTAACATGGAATGACTGGAACTGTTTATTGCAAATTAGTACTCTTGATTCCACTCACTGCTTTCTTACTGGTTTACCATACAACGTGCAAGTACCCATTTATAAAACAGTTACAGGCACCTCACAAAGATGCATCTCATTGCCTCATAAAGACTATAGACTGTGTAATGATTGCAAGCTACTTAAAGACCTTTGGCTAATTGCCTATAATTATCCAAATGTAACCCCAGGATCGGTATAAAATAATTTTAAACAGCCTGCTAGATCCCAAAAATACTGTTATAAGTGTTTCAGTAGCAATCAGAATTGGCATAGGTATGCATGGATTTGTAAATCTGTACTTAGATGTAGCATCAAAGTTTACGTTTGATATGTTAAGTATTCTTTTATTCAGTCATTTCTTCTTTTCATGTCTACTACATGTTAAAGAAATGACAACCAAATTGCAACGAAGTGCAGGAATATACTGAAACAAAAATTGAAACTGAAAAATCATTAGGATCGAAAAATCATAATTCAAAAAAACAAGCATGCATATAAGCATTAAACTTCCAGCTCTTCTGAAAAATCAGCTATTTGATAGCTTACTAACAGACATGCCACTTGCATAAAGAATGGTTACAGAAAAAAAAGTAATGAAAAGTGTATGAAAAATGAAGATGTAATCTAATTATAATCAGCACGCATCTCATATGTCAGCAAATCCTCTTAAATCCACATGATTTACTAAGGTCTTGGAAAGTCTCTCAAAATGACCAGTTCTCAACAACGGGTATGTTACTGTCAAATATTTGTGCTTTGAGAAACATAATACAAAGTTTCTGAATTTAGCCTTAGATTAATGAAAAGAAAATATAAGCACTTTGGAGAAACTTTGAATAAGACATTAGGGTACCAGTTACTCTGCAGCATGCAAAATGTACAAGGCTACTTGCTGCCTAGAGGCTGACTCGATACTGGAGGTCGCTGCCCCTACACAGATGGAAGCACATGGGAGATGTTATGACACAATGACACCTGGGCAACAACTTTGGCAGCCTGGGCAAACTTAACTATCATAAAGGGCAGCGGGCTCCACTGAGAGATCCAAGTAATACAAATCAGCTCTGCCACAGGAACTCCAAAAGAAATATATATATAAAAAAGAGAACAGTCACTTCAGAAGTCAACGTTGGGATCCATCAGGAAGGTTAAAATTGCCTACATTTATTTTAAAGGACCACAAAAGAAAAGTATTTGTATTCAAAGAGCAATCAGAATCAGGGTGTGCCACTTTTGTAATATCAGACTTGGAATTTTCAGATACTGCTTGGAAAGTTCTGAGAAACCTCAGCAGTAGCAAAACACATATGGAGGAAATTCTCAGTTTATTAGACTTTGTTATAACCAAGGTAAAAGCACAGGCTTTATTCTTACGGTAGACAGCACTGCATCTTTTAGCAGAGTACGACAAACAAAAAAACCTCAAGAATCTTACATCATGGCACGAGATCCTTCAGGCATACAAAAGTAAAAATGCATGTTTGGACTGGGAACTACTCTTACTTTTTTAAAAATCAGTGAGGACTCTGTGATGCAGCAGAAAATAGAAGAAAATTATGGAAATAAAGCTCTCTGGAGTGAATACAAGTCTATGTATATATGGATTCTGAAGAGAATGACGGGAACCTCCTATTGCACATCATACTGAAATAACCACAAGAGAAGAGTGAATAACACTTATACTTGCTCTCTGGTAATGACTCAGGTCACAATTGGCACTAAGTGCTGTTCAGGACTACTGATGCACTGACTGCTGGAGATGTCCATAGAAAACAGTGTGTGGTTCTCTAAACAAAATCAGTAGTTTCCCATCTTTGCCAAACACAGCTCCCTCTTCTAATGGGCTCGCAGACCCCACCAACCACATACACGGCTGTGATTCTGTCCAGCCCACAATTCCACCATTAAGTCCTGCAAATCCACATCTCAGAGCAAATTTTTCAAGCATGATTTCAACATGATTTAAACTGTAGGATAAAAAAGTGCCATGGTTAGATTCCCAGTTAAAAAACTTGCATATGAAAGAGCAGCAAAAAATCCCATCCTCTAATTATGCATTTCTCAGCTACAACTGCCAGACCGAAACATGTAAATAGAAGGGAGGAAGGAGCACAGTCATGGGAAAAAGGCAACTTCATTATAACCTAAAGGAATACCTTCTCACACAAAAAACCTCTTTCACTTTCCACACCTCCCTAGGCTTGTGATCAGATGTTTGTAATGAAAATGTGACTAACATAAGCTTGCACACTGTTTATATATAAAAATGATTTCTTAGTCTGAAATCCAGCCCTGTTTCTCAGTACTGAATGAACTGTTACATCATACATAAAAGGGGGATCATTAAAAATAATAGAGCGCAATATTTCCACGGAATGTATTCTTTCTTTTCAAAGAGAAATGGCACTGTGTCATGGTTTGGGAATGGTACTCCCCAATTCAGTGCCCCCACGGAGACTCTCCAAACCACACACCTCTCTCCCTCTCTCTCTCTCTTTCCCTTCCCCCTTCCTGCTGCAGGAGGATGGAGAGGTGGAGAAATGGAGGCACAAAAGGCAAAGATCACAGGTTGAGGTAAAAGCGACTTACTGGCAACAGCAATGAGATAAGAAAATGAACAGTAGTGGCAAC
The DNA here is from genome assembly GCA_013400235.1 of Oriolus oriolus. Taxonomy (NCBI): domain Eukaryota; kingdom Metazoa; phylum Chordata; class Aves; order Passeriformes; family Corvidae; genus Oriolus; species Oriolus oriolus. Next base: position 1,212,034 of record VXBT01004523.1, read on the forward strand.
AGTACTAACAACAGGGTACAAGAAAAGGAACTATTTATATGGAAGAAAACCCAACAACAGACAATACCAGACAGCTCCTTCCACCAAGTTTTCTTAACCAGAGGGAAGCCCTTCTCCTTGGAAGAGACTTCCTTCCCCTCGCAATGACGTGAGGTAGTACAGAATAGTGAGGTGGTTCAGACCGCAAAAATTAACCCTGTCCCAGCCCAAACCAGGACACACCATCGTGTTGTTAAATAGCACCATTCTCTGTGACCTTGCTTCTGAGAAACTGGAAGGGAATAACATCTCAAGAAGTCCTTTTGCAGCACACGCATTATTGTCGATCTTGTCAGAAGACAGAAATGTATTTACAAAGGAAATTACTTGTTCCATGTATTAATCATCCATTCCCAGTTTCAACACTCACCCTAGGGAAAATGAGAATCAGTACAGCTGCTCTGCAGAGCTAACCAATATTCTTGGGACAGCACTTCTAAGTAGTATCAAGTTCAAAAAATAGCAAGTGATACTTGAATGCAGATGGTTTGTTGCATTTGCAATTGGAAGCAGCAGGGCAGCAGGTACGATAATGAGGAGCTGGCAATGCAGCGTACACTCCTGATGGCAAGAACTGAATGCTTGCCAGTATTAAAACCAATGTGACAAATTTAAAAAAGATCCACTTATTGGCTAAAATCATGGCATTTTGATGACTCATACAAAGACATTTGTACAAACACTCTTTTTCTGCTTTACTGCCTCAGTAACAACAACTAAGAATATCTCATGACTAGTGATAAGAATATTAATTCTTATTCCTGGGTCCAGAATATTAATTCATATTATGGTCTGGCTTCCCAAAACTTCTATGGAGCCCATTTGGAAATATAAAAAGGAAAAACTTTTTCAGAAGTTGTGCAAGGTAGACAAAGACCAAAAACTGGCAGAAAACATCTCTAAACACGCTCTGTTTGTACCTGCAGCTGCACAGAATCCCATACAGCACACTCAATTCTCATACCTGAACTTTTGTACAAGCTCTCATCTGATGCTTATTCTAGCTGGTCTATAGTAGTTTGCATTAATGCAACTAATTGAACATTGTTGATGAAACCTAATTAATACTTTTTCAGTCCCTAATACTGAATGGCAGAATTTAGCTGGAGTCTGAAGTTTCAAAAAACTGTCAGAAACAACAACATCAAGCATGTTACCTCTACTTGCTATGAGAATTCCTTCCATCAGGGCTGTTCAGAGTTCAAAACAGGTGCTTTCTACCCACGTTACAGTGTTTATATTGTTCTACAGAAATGCACAGAATTCCTCTTGTAATAACAAAATAGAGTATTTGTTTCTAGGACACGATGTAGGGCCCAGTTTTGTTAAGATGGGTTTGTAGCCTAACTTTCTAGATTTCCCTAGGAAATAATAATGCAAAATGTTTTTTTAAATGACTTATGGAAGACTAAAATCCCCATGAATTAGTTCTCTAGCTAATCAAAGAGAATTGCATTAAGTCCATCATCAAGAAGCCAAATTAATTCAAAACTTAAAGAGAAGTTAAAAAAACCATTCCTACCAGTGCTGACTACCAAAGGCACAGCATGCAAAAAAGCCCAAACCTGTCACTGAAGATGTTTTTATTAATTTTTTTTGAAGATAACACTTTCTTAAGATACAGCAATCCAAAGAACACTCACTTGCCTTATCCCCAACAGTTTAAATCAATGTTGTCCATTAACAGCATCAATTAGAAAGACAAAGATTATTATTTCAATAATACTGTAAGAAGTACAACTTAGCTCCAGGATCCATAACTAAACAGAAAATACACATTCTTTAAAATATACTTTTCATTTTTATAAAACTGAACCTAAAAAGGAATCAAGCTACCACACATGATTTGTAGCTTGTTGCATATTTACTAACAGTAAAGAATTTATACATTGTAATACGATTTACGTGGCCGACAAAGTGGTTTCTTCACTTGTCTGAAACAAATCTTGGTGGAAATTTCTATCACAGACTATTTTCTTGAATTTCAGAACTAGCAATTTAGAAAAAATACAAACAAAAGGAAAAAAATATTTGGCTGATGGAGAAAATCATGATTTCTACACAAATATTCCCAGCACCAGGCACTTGGACTGCAATATTTATTTTAATTGATGCAGAGTGAATGAGGAAAAAAAATATTTTTTTCCTGCAATATTTCAAAGCTTTTAATATTTTGGTTAGTATTATACACACAGTCACGGGCCTACTGACATTACTGCTGCTTTGATGGGCTTCCTGCGTACAATGCATGGCAGAGAAAATATGCAAAACTCAGCCAAAGACACAGAGCAGAGATCACATCCCCTAAATCCAGCGAGTACTTAAGATAACAAGCTGATTCTATAATGTTTTAAGGTTCCAGATTAGAATTATCATTGTATGTGATGTTTTCTGTCTGCTATTTCACATACAAGATTTAATATTTTTACCATCAAAAACACTGTGTAAACTTCACACTTTGTTGTCTCTGCACAAGAAATCTGTGTTTCTCACAGCAACATGTTTCTTTTCACTGATTCTAAAGAAAATACAGAACCATGAGTTCAGACTTCCACAGATAGCTCTCAAACATTACATTTAAAAATTATCCTTGCAAACTCTTAAGACTAAGGAAAAAACAATCTTTAAATTACTACTGATATCTAGCCCACATACATATAGTTCTCCAATTTTATATTTTTACATGCTATTTGGTTGAAAACTTTCCAGTCAAGTGTTTAATTAATCCATTGCCCTCTTACCTGATTACCTTTTTTATCAGCCAGCATTACAAAAAATTTGTCGCATCAGAGCTGCATCTGCCCTGAGAAGCCTAAGTTTGAAAGGATTTTGTTTCCATACACCTTGCACACTCCCCACACCTGTTACCACTGCACAGCAGCCGATATCAGCTACAGCTTCTTAGCTGGGATGCTCAGCAGTAATGATGGCAGTGACCACCTGTGATTCCATGATCTTAAATTTTGTACGATTTTTAGAGCATTTAATTTTTATCAGGTTTTCCTCCTGAGTCGTGAGTATCGATACATAAAGGCATTATTGCAAGTGCATAGCATATTGTTTTGATAACAGTGATATTTTCTTCAGCTATAATAATTTTCTGGTGTTGACAGAGGAGAGAAAGGAAAGGCGACATGTCACTTGTGTGGCACTTTGCCAGCTGCATCCCAGGAAACCTAAACCCAATTCTCAATTTAGCGCACATACTCACTAAGGAAGGCAATTTGGATGCTCCTCACCCAGCCCTCCCACTTACACATGCAAAATAAAACAAACACACGAGGGATTGCAATGACGAAAGGCAAGACCTGCTTCTGTACGGAAACACGTCCCTTACGTGGAAAGGACCAAGAAATACAGCACTTGATGCTCTAGAAGGTTAAGCACCTCTGCTTTACTACAACCAATTAAAAATGAATAGCCATAAAAGTGCAGATACTACTGTAGGGTAATAAACTAGACTTTATCAGTGACAGTGGTGCACATTACAAACTTCAAACTCATTCCTTTTTCTAATCCATCAGAAACTTCCTGGCTTTAACAGGCTATAAACAGCAGAAGCTTTGAAGTCTGAGGATTAGGATCACTAATAGACAGACTGAACAAGAGACTGGCTGAAGAGCCAAGTGGAATGCCCTGCATGGATCTGGAATAAAACAAGTTAATTTAATCAAACTGACCTCTCTCTAGCCATAGGCCAAGAGATTACAATGGCTGTAACAGCAATAAAGGGACATGGGACACTAAAAACAAATAGTTATTCGCTTCAATGCAATGCTTAAGCTAATGCAAGGACAAAACTGCTTATGCTTTCAACTGTGCTCTCAAGTCCACCATTTTAAGCTCTATAGGTTGTTGGTTCTTTTTAAACTAGTTTATGACTTAATGGTAGCAGAGGCAGAAAAAAATTAAACACACTTTGATTTTCAAGATTAATACAATGATTGAAAAGAAAAGGTCATTGTAATGATCTACTTGCTTCAACTCTCTTGTATCTCAGACTAACTTGAAGGAAATGAGGAAACAATTCATGTGGGTTAAATCCACCCACATTCAGTGATCACATAACTGTATACATCACTAAGCCTTTTTGCTTTTAGAAAAGAACTGCTTACTGCAAAAATTCCAGTTCTTATCAATTTATACACGACAATTTTTACTCTAAAGGGCTGCAAAACACGTAAAAAATGACTAAACTTGAGGTATTTAGCCCAGAAGTAATAAAGAACACTTTTTAAAGCAAACAATAAAGCTACTCTGCTTTAAACTGGAGCAAGTTGCCAAAACAGCAAATGAGCCAAGTGAATGGTAGCAATAGCTTGGCTCTGAGAAGCTCTTAGGAGATTGTAAATTGAGACAAGTGGTCAGGGATTAGGTTCTACATTGCATCTTGCTGCTGTGTAGAATAATCAACCTTGAAGAGTAGAACACAGCAGCAGTTGAAGCCTCTGGAAAGAGAATTATAAAGTGAGGAGCCCTAACAACACGCTTCATTCACTACAGAAGACAGAAGAATCCACAAGACAGCATTTTTTTGGAACACATATTCCTAGAAGGCAACATTTCTCGTCCCACAAAATCACCACATTTTCAGATGAGAATGAGAGATCCATATGTACAGCACATGGGAACCAGGCTCATATACAGCTACTACTGATGCCTTGATGTGGCCACCTGAAAACAGAAGCTAGACAAGAATAAGAGAATAAAAGTAGGTATTTATTGAAGGGCCTTCAAAGGTGCACCTTTGGGCAGGGCAGTCAAAAGCCTCTGAGGGGCTCCACCCAAGATGGAGGCTGGGTCATGGGTTCTACACATTTTTGTAAGTTTGGTCCATTTGCATATCAGGGTTAATTCTCCAATTATAATTTCAGTTAATGATGTAATTACCCCAAGTTTGCCCCTCCTTTCAAAGGCTTTTACTTTACACATTTTGAGGCCCGGGACAATCTAGGTGTCCTTGAAGAGCAAACCTAGAGAGGGTTTATTATCTCCAACCAGCATGACAGAATAGTAGCTAACAGGCCACACAAAACTTCAGTGTTACACACTGGGCAGTACAGGATTTGAAAAATATAAAAGTTAAAACCTAAGGCATCACTATAGCTACAGTATTTAATCCAGAATGAGGAGGCTTCAATTGCCTAGCACAATGCTCAGAATTTTAGCACTGGTGTTCAGAACTTGAATAAAGTCACCCTAGAGAACAGTAAGCACGGAAATAAAATGAGCAGTGTTAGAGAGTCCAACTAGCACTGGAGAGGATTACCAAAGGCCAAGCCTAGCTTGCTTCTCTTACATGTGGCAAGACTTCCCATTTACTCCATGGTGATTTCATAATGGAATTTACTCATGTCAGGACTCGTATTTCCAGCAGAGGACCTGGAAGAAGATTAGGAGCAGCATGGTCTTGTGAGGCAGGCGGCCTGGGGACGGGAAAGAAGGGAGTTGGTCGGACACAGAGCAGCCCATGGAGTGTGCAATCACATTGCATGGAAGGAGTAAAAAAGACATGGGATAAGGATCTTGGGTTTGAAAATGCAGGCAGCAAGCTGTGAGGACTGGGCAGCCTGGGACTGAGGTCCTGGCACAACACACAACAGGATACAGTAGAGCAGTATGGCAGGCTGGCAAAGCACACCTCAGCTACTGAAAATTAAACAAATAATTGAGAGATTTACAGCATTGAATTCCCATTGAAGCAATTAATATACCTTTGAAACAAAACCTTCTTCCAAAAATCTACACACTCAAATAACTTAGGAAAATGCCTGTGAATGTGTCCTCATTTTAAAATAACCACAAATTTTAAAACTATCTAAAAACCATGCAGATGACACCAGACTCATTCAAATACTATACAGAGCAGCATAGTATATCATACGTGTTGTAAAGAGAAATATTTTAAAACAGGCACGTATGCATTGTCTTATTGCACAAGAGTTATAGCATTTTCACAAGATATTCCAGTGGTATGGAAACTCCATTTTGGATACCCGAAATGTCCCAAGATTTCATTTCATCAATCAAAATATTCACTTATTTTATAGCTCCAAGCATTCAAACTACTTTGCGGCTTTGAACCACATTTGCTCTAGAAACTGTCCAGTAGCAGCAGTATATACCCTGGGATGAGAGACTGTCTACAGAGAAATAAAACCATGTATTGACAGATCAAAAACAGGCCTCTCCTTACTACTCCCCCAAAAAATGTTAAGGACAGAAATGTTTTTGTAATATTGTATTTGTGACTTTTTGATTCAGAAGTTAACAGCACAACCACTGGTATGCTTTTTTCCTCATAATGTATTTTGGCTTCTCTTATTTCACTTTCAAACGCTTTCTCACAAAAAATCCAAACCGACTATTTTGAAAGAACCATGAAATACTTCTTGAATATAAATGATGTAGAATAGAGGTCATTCTATAACAGGTGTCAATAGACATGCTATGCCCAGTTTCACCTTCCTCCACCACCCCTCCCATGGGTTTTTACCTTCTGGCGGATTCTTATTCTGGTTGTTCCAGACTACCAACAATTTGGATAGACTAGGCACTTTAGACACCTCCGTGATGACTCGGAAAAGGCTCTCCACCCGGTCATAGGTCAGAACTACGGCTGTGAAACCTTGGGACTGAGGTGGGATCAGTGGAAGGAAGAGTGGGTTGCTCACACTGCTCCATTTCTGTGAAGGAAAACAAGAAAACAGCAAAACAATATGATTAAAGTGAATTATCACAGTAGGGAGTAATTCATACAGCCAGGCCCTAACCATCAGATTTGTAATTTGCTCAGATCAGACAGACTGACTCTCTTAACTTCAGCAATTTCTAAAAACCTTTACTCCAATCTCTTTCTTTTTTGGTTTTTCATTTTTGCCTAGCGGTAATGTTGCAAACAAGCAGAGGGTAAGGTAAAAAAAATAAGAGGAAGAGGCAGATAAATCTGTAGAAAAGAAGGTGAATTGAACCCAGCTAGCATGGCTCAATTCTCATTCACTAATCATTATTTCAAGACATTTAAATTTATAGTCAGGACTCAATAAACAAAGAGAAACTTAATCAGCACTACAATTTCAGAGTGAAAAAGTGTTAATGACAACAAAACTAAAGCAACAAACCCATAAACTTGGCATAAAATGTGCACCCAAGCAAAAAGGGAAAAAGCAGGTACAAAGAGGAACAACGTACTAGCTTCCACAAAGTTTGTTCAGTGGTGGAAAAACCCCACCTTTACATTAAAAAATAATTTAAAAGACATGAGATGCAAAGACGAATTTCAGAGAGTTATCTGTTCCTTGTGAATTTTAACTAGGGCATCCCTTTTAAGACTTTAAAGATCTTACTTCAATACACTGTCAGCACAGGGAAGCCAGCCCAGATGGCAAAAGACAAGACAGACAACTAAATTCCCACTGAATGTGCCAACCTCCTTTGGAGCTGACAATGTGCGGGAGGGAAGCAGTGAAGGGACCATTTGACAAGAATGAAAGCACCAGCATTTCAGTCTCAAATTTTCCATTCCAACCGACGTTCCAAGCAGGGGTCGGACAGAGAAGCAAAGGGAAAAACCAAACCCTTTGGGACAAGGTGAAAAGGGGAGTTGGGAAAGCAGAAACTGAGTGATGCTGTTTTGCAAGGAAGTTTTGAATCCTAGCCTGTAAAAACTATGAACACCCATAAGAGGTTAGCAACTGCCAGCAGTTTACAGAAACACTGTGAAATTCTCCAGCTAAACTCATACCACAAGCCTGCTTGTATAAGGAGTAAAGCAAGTTTTACAGACTCAGAGTTACAAGGTCATATTTGTAGGAAATAAACTTTGAAATTTTCTGTTTCCCTATTTAGTCTTTGGGTTACTTTATACACTCAACAATCACCCTCCCCGTGTTGAATGGTTAGACACCTCTAACTAGAATGACTTCAAAGATGAGGAGAATAAAGAGTCTATTTACTGAAAGACATCAGAACATCCTGACCATTTTGGTAAAGGAGAAAAAAATATGATGTGAATATGATTTCCTTCTATGAACAAATCAAAACTGAAGAGAGGATAAGTATGTGAGGCAGAAAAGTTAAGCACAGCATTGGCACACTATTTTGCCTAGGATGGTCTAAGAATATGTTCCAAGCAAGAACCTGTCAGTAGGAGCAATATGTTTTAGTAGACTTCCTGAAATAACTGGAAAGACAGACTGCCCTTCAGCTACACATGCTTTATCAGGTCTGGTAAGAGCAGCATGCATCTCAAACTGTTTGTGAGGATCCTAATGGAAAACACAAAGTTCTAGTTTTTACCCAAGAGGAGTAACAGGATAATGAAGAAACAGTAACAGTACAATATGGAACTTTGGCTCATGAAAGAGACATGGCATGTGTGAAAGCACACTCAGTAATTCAGAAAATATACATCCACTACTTCAGCAACTGATACGTGCAGAGAAAAGTCTGCCTTCAGATTATTACATTTTCTAAAATTAAAGCTTTTGTACATACTTTGCTAGTTGTACAAGATGACTAGTGGCAGATGGGGACAGCCCTCTGATTTCACTACAGCTTCAATAATTCCTACAGCAAATCACAATCTAAATGTTTCCAGAGCATAATCCACCTCATTAAAGCTTTACTACAGACTTGTTTCCATACAACCCCCACCCCAAGACTCCTGTTATCCAAATGACCCTGGTAATGTCAAGCAGCTTCTTAACACAACTCTTAGAAACCTCTTTTCATTAATACTTGAAACAGAGGTTCAACATCATAATCAGAGTGCCAAGAAAATATTATGTTTCTGTCCTACAAGAAGAAATAACTGGTAGAGCCATCTGCAGACAATGTTCTATTTATTACTTACGGGTGAGAATTGCTACCTAGATTAATGGCTCCCATTTGAAGTTTTTCTAGAAACATTTTCTCTCTGTCCACAGCACTTCCTAACAAACTGCTTGCTATAATATCCTTTGAAATGGATTATTCCTCTTCCATAATCTAGGACTATTTTAGGTACTTACAGAAAGAAATACATCATGCATATGTGTACAAGCACATGCATAGGTACCTAAAATGGTCACAAATTTCTCTTATAAACTTAAGTTTTAGGTACATTCCTTAAATCCCAACTTCTACTACTTTCAGAAAGGCACGAAAAAATCCCCTGCTGGTCATAACTTAGGAAAAATAAGGCAACTTTTAAGGAGGTTTTGCTCCTAAAGGATGATGGAGGGAGGGAAAAGCCTGTAGACACACACTAATGGATGGGAGAACCATGCCTCTCATTTGAGAAAAACATTTCAAAAAGGCAATTAAGCATCTCTCAAGTGCCATTAAGAGCCAGCCCCCTGCTGCCTGCCTGAAGAGTGTGTCTACAGTCTGAGACCTATTGACCCCACTTTCTGCAGGAAATCAGGCAAATTCAAGCCTCCATAATTTGCTAAAGTCTTCCAGATTTCTGCTTGGGAAAAGCAAACCATACAGGCAATTAATACAACAGCAACCTAATTAAATCTCCATTATGGCAGCAAAGCATGAAATGGCTAATGACATAGGGATGGGTTCTCCCAGTCACTGCTCAAGCAACCAAGTGATGAAGGCACATTTGCTCCATTCCCATCTTTATTAATATTCTTGATGGAAATTCACAGGAACTTTCACTCTCAGAGAGGAGAGCAAACAGCAGCAGCAGATTAATCATCCATCACCTTTCTTTGACAAAGTGCTGACACTCAGCTATGAATAAGACAACCCTTCACTATCGCCCTCCCAACCAATATCATTAGAAGAGCCAGGATAATTAATCCAAGATTAATAGGTTACTTGCTGTGAATCATTTTTATGGGCAAAAAAGGATCAAATTCAAATGCTAGTTTCCTAAGAGTAATTTCACGTCACTTAAGTCTCGCAGTCCGAGTTGTCTGACAGCTCTTTGCAGTTCATGTGAAAATCCAAAGTAGTGGGACGTGAGTGACAGTGAGAACTTAGGAACAGCCTGAAGCTGGAAGAGAGGAGAAGTCAGGAATGGTTATGTATGTACATAAGGATTCAGACTGCTGCAGCTGTCCTGTGCATTCTTTCTACAAATGTGCATGTGTAATAATGCCTTAGAAACATGGCACCTTCCTTTACTATAGCTCGATCAAATATTGTCCTCCCTCTTGGTCATTAAAAACAACTCTATTCTACTTTAGGAAAAATAAATACATTAAGGACAAGGTATCAAGGGAGCTGAATTCTCATTATGTGGGAGGCTTCGGACTATGGGGGAGTCTTCAGGTTCAACTCAGCAGAGAAATTTATAAGAGACCTTTCTTAGCAGGGCACAGAATGGAGATAGGTGGGAGCTTGAGGACATCAATGAACACAACTGGACTGAGAAATGGACAACCTCAATATTTAAATTCTACAGAGCCTCAAAGATATTTGTAAAATATCAGAGATAACAAAGACTCAGTCCTATCCCAAAACTTCGTAACTGGTTGTTCACCACTGAAAGAGACTTGAAGAAAGGTACAGTAGACACATTAGAAACTACATCACAGAATGGTCCCTGGGAAAACAAGGCTGTGTAGGATGTTCCATATTAAAGAACTTCACAGCTATCATTTAGTGGGAAAACTCAGCAACAGCACTTAAGAAGAATAAAATTTCACTGCTCCCATGAATAAGACAGTGAGCTTTCCTTCCTATGTATTTTATTTTCAACACCTAGCCTGCTTGTTGTAAACTACATATTAGTGAAACCACACAGTCTGAACAACAATTCGCTGTCTTTTAAAAGCACAGAGGTAAGGACACCAGTGTGTTGAACTTAGTAGATAAGCAGTTCTTCTATACATCTAAGCAAAACAGAGATATATCCCCTGCCACTGGGGTTAAGGCTTTTTCAGCTGGGTTGTTCTTAAAATCAATCTAACCTCAATGTGGTTTCAATTATGAATTACCAGACCAAAAAAAGAGCCTTGATTTATTCTATTTTTCTCCAATTATTTATGGTAAGTTTCTATTCAATACTTTGAGAAAGTATTTCATCATGCTTCCCATCCTCAAGTGGTCACAGGGCAAAACCAGAGGAATTAACCCTCCCTACTTGTCCTGAGCCAACCAAAGTGCTTACACTCAACAGAATCACAAACCAAGTTGCAGTGGCCATCATTTCATGTTTTAATGAAGATCATAAACCCTCCTCACAAAAATAATTAGCCACAAGAGAGACAGAAATTTTTATCTACTGTAGAATAATCCACTGTGTAAGAAAAGTATCCTAATCTCTGGGCAGGCAAATTAAAGAACCAACTGTTAAATCATGTTTCACACACACATAAAAATACCAATATTTACAGCTGAATACATGTGGGATATTCAACCTGTACATAATAGCAACACCAAGAAGAACCAATAAACTGAAATTTATTTAATATAAAAAAGAATACCTACCTTCTAACATAATAAATAAAACAAGATTTCATCCAGCTGATTGAAACTATCACACAAGCAGCTGGAAAGTACAACAGGAACAGAAATCTAATATTGTTCAATGGAAAAAATACCAGATATGCACTGCCCAGAAAAGTGCTAGCTTGTCCTCATTTACAGGTAGATAAAAAAGTGTATGCTAATATTTGCCTAATGCTTTGGAGATGACAAATAGTACTAGGAGGGAAGCACAGTTATAACAGTAGCATTACCTGTAGACTGAGGACTATAAAATACTAGTCAAAGAGGAGAGGTGAGGAATAGTTTAATTTTTTAACAAGTGTCAAGTGCCTAGTAATTGGCAGGACCCACAAAGTATTCTGTAAATGAGCACCCTACTTAGGCTTTCCTAAATGAATGGCATTTTGGGCACTAAGATAATTTTGCTATTTTAGTTTACACCAAATGATGGTGCTGTTTTCTGCCTCACTGGAAGAAATGAAATCTGGTATGTTTATTGTTCGCATACTGATATTCTCAAGTGATTATTAAACTCTGGTCTGTATCATCCAAGGTCAGAGCTCAAAAGCAGCCTCCGACAAAAAAGCCATCTTATGTTTCATAGGTCTACATTATAAACAGGCTTGAAAGAATTTCAACAAAAGCAGCTGAAGAATTCTGAGAAAACCCTGTCTTACTCATTTTTCAGAAACCCATATATGTTAGTGAGGTATAAGGCAAAGAGGAGAATTTAAACAATCTACAATGAAGCATAAGTGAGGAAGTAATTTACTTCTATTAGAGCATAACAAAGTACTTAATTGAAGGTAACAGATCACATCTCAAGCCCAAGTCATTATTTCTAATCCAGCCCAAACTGGTAACCATCAAAATGCACACCGTAGAATCAGTCATTTTCTGGCTTACTTGGACGTAACTGATTGCCTCTGCCTAATGGATAATGGTTGGGCCAAAAAATACAGAAGAGATTAAACTCCCATGCTTGCAACAAAAGACTGTCTGAGACATAAAGGACTCAAGCAGTCCAGCAATGAATTTCAGGTCCCAAAAGTATCATTTGCTCCTCTTCATTAAAACAAGGAAATATCTCATAGTGCATTTTTATTCGAAGTATGATTCCATAACATATTAGCATGTTATATGCTACTAGTCTTCCATTTCCTTGACAGGACAGCGAACAAGTAGAAAAATAATCCACTTTATAACTTTTTTTTGCTTGAGAAAGGCCAACAGTCTTCAGTCGGCCCATAAAAGCACATAAAACTGCTTGGATCACTTCCCCTGCGCAATGTACTAAGTATGGAACTAACTGTATATGCATTTATCTTCTGCATACCTTATACTCCCTACTGGAAAAACACCCTCCTGTACCACTGCTGGATCGGCACTGCGGTGAAGATACTCAGGCAACACTCTTACTAATATTTTGAGCCAATATAAGTCAAACTAATGCCAAGAAAAGCAGCTTTCAAGCTGCCCAGTCCCTCCCTTGCACACAGCCCCACTCATTTTTTTTTTTCTTTTGCCTGTTAAGTTTTATATGAGGAATATTATTTTGGCTAATTCACCACATGAGAAATAGAAACACCAAAAAGAGGGCTGCACATGAAAGAGGAAACTGTTATCCAACTGTAGAAGAGTGCAGGATTGCTTCTTTGGGCAGCAGTACCTACTACAGCGGTTTAAGATGTTTGGGAAACTACAAAGGTAACACAAGATGGGCTGATGTTTCTTTGTGTTGAGACTTGAGAAATACCTCAGGAACAGGAACAAAGCTTATCCATGTGCAGATCTAGCCATGAGTATGCCTCACTAATTTTAAGTGAGTATCATTTTCATGTTGACTGTACAAGGTAACAGCCATCCCCTCAGATACAAAAATCAACGCAATTTTGCAGTAAAAACAACATAATCATTATTATACTTGCAGATACGTCTTAATTCCTATTTTGAAGTATCCAAGCTCAAAGAAAAGCAAAGAGAAGCCTACCAATCCTAATTTGCAAGTGGCATCAAACTTGGGGCAGCCTTTTGTGAAAGATGCAGCTTTCTCAGTTTTTTCCTCATTTGTGCTGCTGTTACAAAGTAACTTAATTGCATATTTGAGATCTCTAAAAATCTTCTATCTAGCATACTTACATGCTGCAATCTGCTAAGTGTTTGCTAACTCAAAGTATAATCTATTCTACCATACTATAATCAAAATACTAAATGGCAGAACTGTACAAAAACAGAGAAAATAGACTGAAATCAGAGAATGAATCTAATTCTGGAAGCAAACGCATGAGGCTACAATAGCTCAAAAAAATACAAAGTATAATTTGCACCTTGGAGAGTTATGAGCCATTCTAAATGTCAAAGTAGAAATAATGGTTATACTGCTTTATCAAACACCTGAAGCAGTTGAAACAATTGAGCAGCACAACAATTAACCAGGACATTTTACCAAACTTTTCTGTTACTTCTCAGGATCCTAGTGACATACTAAGCAAAATTAACCCCTACAAGCACACACAAAACCCCCTCCACCCTAAACAAAGGAGGCAGGCAGGTAGGCAACCATGGCCAAGGGTTCTTTCTAAGTATCCTTATCTGCATAATGATCTTGCACAGCAACCGCTTCTTTCTGTTAGAAAGGTGAATTTGTCCTAGCAAGTAAGTTCATAAACCCTTTAAAGCTGGCATTTTCCTGTATAGATATTCCATAGGCAAATCTGTACTCTCATTTTCAAAACCTCACTATTCAGAGCACAGGGATCTGAGCTTTATTAAACAGTCTTGTACTGATTAAAGAAATTTCTGGCTAATTTCAGTAAGCCCTTAAAACAGTGATTGCACCTTTGCACCTCTTGCTTAAGTGCCTACAGCTTCTACACACTCTGTCTGCACCTTTGTGTTCCTATTGAAACCATGTAACAGGAACAAAAGCACACAGAAGAGCATTGCACTTAATCCTTACTGACCACAACATCACATGGAAAAACAAGCAGAGCTAAAGGAACTGGGTGCTGAGTCGGCCGAGTTTGAAGGCAGAATACACATGGCAAGTTCTGGAGATTAGTTCTGGCCAGTAACACATGAATTTATGACACCCAGTTACAATCACTTTTTACTGTGGTATTAATGTTAACTCACAGGTGCTTATTTTAACAGTTGGCTATATCCTGGCCCTGAGGCTGACCTGAAATCATTTTCCTTAAAAGCTTCAGCCATGGAGTTTATTTAGAGAAGAACATAGCAATTTTCTTATAAACAAAAAGGACATTAGTTACTCTGCCTTCCTATCAAAGTTAGAGGATACAGTTGCCATTTTCTGCTACCTCAAATGTACATATGTCATTTCAACTATTATGTTTCATCCAGGCTTACTAGAAACTGTAACAGTGCTATGAGCGGATATTAGGCAGGAGCTAGATGAGACACATACTCAGGGTCAAGCAGATTATTACTGCCCAATAAGCAGACAACTTCGGAACTCCGACTAGTGCATTTATTAAAAAAATAAAAAGTATAGGAGAGAATCCAGGAAACGTTTTTACGTTCCCTTTGAAGACTGAGTAATCCTTAAGCATTTTCTTCATTTCACTAGGTGTGTTTAAAGGTGCTTGGTTCTGCTAGCACAGTTGTGAAGGTGTTAAGATGTTCTGATTCCCTTCTTGTGGAGTACACACTTGTGCAGATTAATTTCTTCCTTAAATACTAACCAGGGCCACATTTCCTCTCCAAGAAATGACAACAGGAGATTATTAATGCCTTTGGCTAGGCAATGGAAACACAACTTCTAAAGCACAGCAACGAGCTTCTAACTCTTCATCAGCAACTGTTCATACTCCATCGGCCTGAAGAGTTTAAAGTAAAACACACTCTGCTCCTGAGCACTCCTACCCAGCTTTCTTTCTCTAAACTATCATAAAGCAAGACAGTTAACAAGCTTGGTTTTATTAGTAAAACGAAACTATTTTTTACATTTTGACACAGAGAAAATTAACTGATTATGAGTGAAAATCATCTACAGGCTTTTATATAGTCAAAAATCAGAACCAGCTGCTTGGTGCAGGAGGTTAATTAATACTGCACCGTTTTTTCTTAACAGAAGTGAGCTCAACCAGTGAAACTTTAAATTAAACCAAAAACCCAAAAAAGGCAAAAAAAACCCAGCAAAACTTTGATCATCAGTTTCTGTATAAGAGAAATTATTAAGAAATAACACAGAGAAAATTGTAGGCATAGGAATAATTAGCTATTTCAACAGAATTATATGAAAGATCCTTGCAGATTGTTTGAGATCTTCAGCATTTCCACTACTTTCTCTGCAGTCATACAGACTGTGTACAAATACACGCAGTGCTCCGAACTCTCCCTGAATTCAACAGAAATAAGGTGTGTGTGTGTGTGTGTGTGTGTGTGTACACATGTATGCATCAAGGAAAAATAAATAAATAAATGAACAAGGAAGCAATTTAACGTGTGCAATAGCAAAAGTTAAAAGTTCTCATCTTAGTGCCAGAATATTAAATGAACTGCTAGTTGTTTTGCCAGTTGTCATAAAATATATTAGCTTCATCTGTGCAAGTTACCAGCACAACACATACACACACAAACTCACATACACAGAATTACTACCAAGTTTCATAGCACATACCTTTTATACGAGGAAAAAAAAACCAACAAATCCACAATTTGTTTTATGAGTAAATCAAATGAATCAACTTACCACAGCTGGGGGATCATTCCATTCTTCATAAGAAATGGCAGCATATGGGTAAATTCTATCATTGATAATCTGAAGAGTAGCAAGAGCAATTGCTTTCATCGATCGAAAATATGCTTCCCAGAACCACCTTGCCTGTAAAGAGAATAAAATTCACTTTCACATTGCACAGACCCAGTGCTTAATAATCAATTTTGGCTTGCTATGCACAATCTGTTCCATGCAGGCTACATGTCAGGTGGAAATTAAATTAGGAGGCATGTTTATTGTAGATAGAGTATTTCCATAAAGCCTGAAGGCTTCAAACTCAACTCCACCCCCTAAAAGGACTCACAGCCAATAAAAAGAAGCAGCAGCATTATTTTGCAAGTGAATAAACAGCATGAGAATATGTGAAGGAATCAAGTATTTTCACACTTTAATCATATGTTTTCCTCCTGAAAAATGTCAAAAGCAGTTTGACTGTAGAACAAAATAAATTGCTGTTATACTCCATTTTTTTCCAAGGCAAAGGAATCCACCGTGCAGTTAAACAGTCAAACAAAAGTGTTCTGCCTAAAAGGTGGAACTTAGAAGTCACTTTTTAACATCAATATTAGAGACGCCTGATCGGATACAGAATTTCAGTAGTCAAGAACCCTACCAGACTAATACCTACCCAAGTCTTCCAAAAAACCTAATATTATTTATACAAGAAAATTATTATGATTTTCACATAAAAGTATATGCACATGCCAATTTATTACAATCATTAATCTAGGCTAATTTCTAGCACAGTGTAAAACTGCTAAAATAAAGCATGAGATTGTTATACACAGATGCTCTGAATTTCACAGATGAGTTGTTCTAAAACTAAGGTCCTGTACAAGTTTTCATCTTGTCCCAGTTTCTGTGTAAGACAGAAATGCTAGAAGAAAAGCAGGGGTTTAGAAATGAAAATGCTGACTTATCTGACTCACTGTTAAGAGATATAACATACTTTTTCAATCCCTAGAACTATCAAATGATCCTGTAGGTCCCCATCTGACCCAGAAGGAAACACTCTTAACCAAAGCACATAGTTCAAGAGTTCTGGCCCAAAAGATATGATTTTTTTTAAACCTTACTTTTTCTTCAGGAAACTGCAGCACTTTGAACTGTCCAGAAAGTAATTTCATTTGCAATCTCCTTATGGTTAATTATCAACTATAAGAGTATGTGTTTGCATCTAGGAGATAGAGCAACTAAAACAAATGCATTTTTTCATTAATTGGAACCTTTAGAAGCTTTCAGAGTCAGAACACAGCTGAAGACAACACAAAAATTTGGGCAAGTGCTATTTTACTCTTGCTACAGCTTTCTTAAATAGCAAAAAGGCTATACAGACGAACCAGTTTTAATAACATGTTATGAAAATATTAAATAATATTATTTACCTTATTTAGTTACTGTATTATTTACCTTCTTTAATTATTGAAGGAATACCAAGCTTCTGGAGGTACAGATCTTAGGATGAACCAAAAATAACTCTTGTTTATCTTTTGTTAACAAATGCCAACACACCACGTCCTGCAGGTCAGTACTTTTTAACAGAAGACACACAGTGATTCCTGCATATAAACTTCCTTTTGGACATTCCTAGACTAAATAACAGTGTACAAGAAAGACTATAAGCACAAACTTGCACATATTCGTGCTTATGCTACCCTGTACTTTACTCCAAGTGTAAGCTATGGGATTTAGAACTACAGATTTGTTGCTGAACCACTGGCCCTAAAACTCTACTCTGTGAGTAAAAAAAAAATATCTGTAAAACAGATACTTCTGTAAATATTTAAGATTAAAAAAAAAAACATGTTAAAATTTAAAAAGCAAACTAAGAAAGAGATTAGTGCTCTCTGAAGCACTACATTTACTGAAAACAGCCATAACTCTGACTATTTCAGGCTATTTCAAAATTTTACTACAGAGACTGATGAGTAAGTCCAAAATGACACTACTCTGGAGCTTGTCATCCAGAGCGAGTGCAAAGCAACATCAGTTTAGAATAGAATCACTTCCCTCTCCTTAATTCTTTTCCTGGTAGGACTTAACAGCTGGAAAACAGGCTGATTACCAAGAACACAGAACAAAATTACTACCACATTCAAGTGTAAAAGCAGAAGAATTATATAAACAGGTAAGAATAAATAAAAAGACACTAAATAAAGCAAACACCACATGCTAAGCAAAAGCATTAGTATTTCTTTCCCCACACCCCATTCCTTAAGAAAAATGTATTTATTATGCAGAACTCAGCAGTAACCTACCTAAAAAGAAAACCAGAAGCAGATTAAGAATTAAAATGGACCAGAACAGCTAACTTCTCTGTTCAAGTATGCTAAATAAACAGGAGTAAGTACACAGATTGCAAATTTTATTTTCATGTTAGACAACAGTTTAGAACAATTGCTGTAAGCAGCACTAAGTAGGAAGGAGAAACTATTTTATGTAGCCTTTTAACATATAACTTTATAAGCAAATAAGTAACCATTAATAGTGTGAAATACAGGATTATGTATTCCATTGTTATTAAATGACAGCATTCTTATAATGTTTTAAGATTGTTTATTAATACTGTAATATCTATTATTATCTAGATTCATAAAAAAATCAAAGAGAGTTTTCTTCCTTCAGCAAAACCAGGATGGATCTGATCTAGCTTCTCTTTGCTGAAAGAATGCTTGCAATGTCAGGCAAGATTACACCTTTACACCAGAAGCAAATCTGGAGAAGAGGGCAGAGGGAATTTATGTTTTATAGACTAATATTTATGTAATTAATTTTTTGTAAAGAGCCATAAAATGTTCCCACAGTTGGTTGTAATATTTTTGGAGTTGTGTTTCTTTAAGGCAAAACTCAAAACCTTCTAAGGGGATTTGAAGTCCCCAAACAGATGTTTCAGGGTCTCATTACTTCCTCCCCACCTTGTTTGCTTTTATAAAGCAGAACTGATTAACATGGCTTGCTAGTGTCTGCTGCTCCACATGCTGAGTTACTAAATATTTTGGGAAAGTTTTCTATTGGGAAAATGTATGTTGATTCCATTTGAAATGTATTTTCTACTCTACTTGGTGAGGTTGAAAAGCTTATGTTGGAATGTAAGAAATAAAGGGGATAAAAATCCCACTAACACATTTGTGGTGCAGGAGAGAGTAACAACAACAAAAGAAAAAGGTTTCTATTCCAGACTCCTATGCCAACTTTCTTATTATTCTTACACAGCTTTACTGAGCTCTCTGTTTCTCTTTTCCATATCTTTGAATCCAGAAAACTCAAGAGTAACTTCAATACGCTAAGCAATGTTTTTAAGGTATTGTAATTGCAATACACTACTTAGAGCTACCTGAATGCCTTTCAGGATCTTGAAACAAACAATACATAAGTCCAGACCCTGGCTTTCACATAGCATTGATTACACACAGACTACAACTAAGATGAAGTCAGACTTCTCCTTTCAACTCAAACTGAAATTAGCTTCTTGTACTCTAGAAGCCTGCTTGATGAGGTTTCCAGATTTTTCTAAGGAAACACACTATGTGCACCACAGACTTGTAGAGAATGCTAGCTTTGTATACACCTAAATATTGCTTGGGCCATGGGCAGCCTAGA
Organism: Oriolus oriolus; assembly: GCA_013400235.1. Lineage (NCBI taxonomy): Eukaryota > Metazoa > Chordata > Aves > Passeriformes > Corvidae > Oriolus > Oriolus oriolus. Next base: position 1,231,844 of record VXBT01004523.1, read on the forward strand.
TGGCAAACAGAGATCAAACATCTACTTTGTACAACTGCCAAGACAACACAGATCAATGTACGTTAACCTCTATGGCTTACCAGGAACTGAAAACAGAAAGAATAATAATAATTTCTCTTCTCCTTCTAAATTTCTGGATAAATAGAAAATCTACGGTAGATCCAAAATAAAAGACAGAGAAGCATTACTTTCTATAACAGTTTTACCAACGTTTTGAAGAGTCAAATCTAGCATGCTGTATGACTTGATTGACAATGAGAAATACATTATATTATTGGGTTGTCCAATGGGTTGGAAGTGACTGGAAATTCTCATTACACAATAGATTGCCCATGAAATTAATTCATCTGAATTCAATTTCTGCAGTAAATTTAACAAAGCCATGACAACTTCATTACGGAAGCCAAAGACTGAAGGAATTGGAGACCAAATTCTCTCCTCTCGCCAAGCAGTGAGCACTGCAGACCAAGTTCACAAACACAGGCATGCCAGTAAGTAGTTCTAAATTGTTGCCCTTCCTTTCTTCCTTCCTCCTGCCCCACTTTCAATGCTGCATCCTCATTAGATCAGCCATGAAAACCCGTAACTTTCTGTAAAGGCCAAAATTTCTTAATATAATGTAGTGTTATCAATTTATCTCTAAAAATATACATGCACACCTTGAGAAAGACTACCAGTATCCGTAAGACAGATGTTCCTTAAACCAAGTAAGGAAGCATCCAGCCCAAAAGTTCAATTCCACTTGTTTTCAGTTCCAGGATTTACTTCAATCGGACTATGAAGAAACAAAACAGACAATATTCAGCACATACCAGCATAGGCAGGAGCTTGGGAAGGGAGCATTTGCACTTATTTTCATACCAGACAACAGGCAGCAGCATGCAGCAACAGGGCTGCCTACTCCTAGAAAGTACCATTTATTTAGGTAAGGTGTTATTTTCCTTAGAAATAAACACACTTGGGGGCCTAGCATCTCTTTATAAGCTCTTTACAAGCCAACATAGCATCAGGTTACAGAGTCCGTTCATATAATGTTTATAAGTTCTAGTGTTAATGCCACTAATGGTGCTCTGGTGTAGAGTGCAAGACAGATCAATCTAAATCTTTTGACTGGTTTGTGAAGAAAAAAAACCCACTGGGTATAAGGCAAGGAAAGGACTATCTTCTGTAACATCTCGAACAAGGGGAAAACAGCCCATGAAAGGAACTTTCTAGCCTCCTGTCTTTTCACAGCCCATGATTTGGTGGGAGTTGGTAAAAGTAGCAAGAGGGGAAAAAAACAAAATTCGCAAAAGAGTAGTAAAATTTAACTGCCCATAAACCACCACTTTTCTCAACTTTTAGGTCAGGCGCCATGATGCTGTGAGATTCTGTCCCACTGCAGCAGTTCAGTGTTTCCAAAATGCCTTGAAAGGGTTTACAAGGCCTTGAAATACAACCATTTTCACACCACCTATGGTGACTCCACTTAAATGCTTTCCCTTCTTAATAGCTCTTGGTGTTCCTGGCTTTTACTCCCAGCTGGATTAGTGAAGTCTATCCAAGCAAAAGAGTGTGGCCTACCTGCTGCAACAGCGCTGGCCGGGAAACTTGGTGATCTTACTTTTAATCCCGGTTCTGTTACTTACTTACAGATAAAAGTTTTGCATTTATTTGATTTCTTGCTTCTACTTTCAACTGCCTCTCAGCAGTATGTGTAATACTGACCTCAAAGAGATGCTGTGAGACTTAATCATTCTTAAACCTTTCAAATTTTGGGATGGATAGAGGAATAGAAAAAAAAACCCAATAACTTTGTATTCTGTTTTTATTTGTAAATAGAAACTTTAAACTAATAAAATATCTAGCTAAGTAACTGAAGTACCTGACTGCAGTAACCCTCTGCGGAAATGTGTAGCTTCAACAGAGATACAAAAAATATTACAGTAAACATCTACAGCTCAGCTGTGCATCCAACAGCTCTGGACATGGAAGTGCATCCACAAAGACCTGCTGAAGTCATATGGCATACTGTAACATAATCAAACATTTTCTAAGTTATGAGACATAGCACATTATTGCCCATCAAGTCAGCTATTCAGATTGGTCCCAGGCAACCTCCCCTTCCCCCAAACTATTTCCAGTGGGCAGTAGGATTAAATGCACTACTGAGGTTCAAGAGAAATTGAATTTTTGTATGTTTGCCCTATACTAAAGATGCATATGAACGTAGCTTATGTTATATAATAGTCAGATAGCAAACCTGAGCTCTCAAGAGCCCTACTGACTTCTCCTGCAAAATGGGACGGAAGAGAGTGTAAGTTTCTCTTTTGGAGCAATATGCATTCTATAAAAAGTTTCCCAAAACAAATTTTGGGTTCAGACTGAGGACCCTATAGCCCTGAGTTCCCACATTTTTCTGGTTATAAATTTTTATCTGCACCCTCTTTCTGTACTGTTTTACTGTTCCTACATCTGGTTCCCTGTTCCAACAGCTTCCTTGCTGATCACACATACTGCTCATAGCATCCTGTTCTCCAGCAAAGATGATCCCAGCTGGGCCAGCTAAAACCAGTGATATCTTTGGGTCTTTTACAAAGGCTTACAAGAAAGCCTCAGAAGACTTTATACTATTAAGAATTAAACAGTGTTTTGTTGTTTCTAGAAAATAGTAAGAATTTGGGATTAAAAAAAATGTTTGATTGGTTTAGGACCCTTGATGATATCACTCAATCACATTCAACACACCTAAAGCTGGCTGGCTCATTCTCTCTGTAATCAGTACAGGAAAAAATAGGGTTATTCAAGCAAAAATTTAGAGCTCTGGTACCTTAAAACACCTTCTATAAATCCGTTCCTCTCTCGGTAAGGGAGTATGAGAGGATAAAATAAGTGACTAGCTGTAGGTCATGGTCCTTCTTCCCCTTAAAGTTTTGTTTTCAAGAGTGACCTGAAGTCGTCTCGTTTTTCCCAAGGAGGTATGAAGATTTGAAACGCAAATCTAGGCTACACAAATCTACACAAATGCAGGCCACATTTTTCAAAAATAATTCATGTGTTCCAGCCTATGAGTAACAGTAAGAGAGCTGTGCTCTGAAAAGCTGTCTCACTTTTGAGGTGCCAGTACAATTACCTGAAACTGGAGGTACACTCTTTAGAAATTGCAGTCTGAAAGTAAAAATTAGTTTCTTGTCCCCATACACGGGCTATGTAGGAATTTTAAAAGATAATCTATAAAATCAATTAAATACTGGTAAAATCATGTTAACTTGCCTAAAAGGGTAAAGTTTTCTGATTTTTATGTTTTATAGAGTATCAGACTAAAAGCATCTTTCAAATTCAACTTAAACTGGCTGTGTTGCATCCGTTTCTCACTGCAGGCCTATCCAAGAAAAACAGTAGTGGAGACAGTATATAAAGAGTGCTCAGACCATCAGCAGGTCACCTCTAAAGCTAAAACATGGAGGTAAGCAAGGAATTGAAGTTTTGGAGGCCCCTGATCACTTTAGATAAAGACTAATCCATAATTCAGCATCGGAGTTATCTGAACCTCAAACCAGAAGTTCCTCTGCAAGGGAAAATAGAGGAATGAGCGCTAGAACAATGCAGGGCACATACTGTTGATTCCAGTTAACTAAGGTTTGCTTCTAATGTAATCGGACAATAATGTAATTCTTTTAATATTACTTCTGAACTTTCATTCCATCTCTCAACTCTTGTTTCTGAGTTATGCATGATTCTCAAGTAAAGCCCTGAAAATGCTCAGTTTGTCTATTTAATTTATACAGATTATATGAGTGGCCTATAGAGGAATATTCCTCAATTACGAGACACTTCAGCAGTATGAGCAAACAAAACAATAATTTGTATCATTACAGTCAAATATTTTAAGAAAGAGATTCTAAACAGACATTTCATGGTGCTGGTTTTTATTGTAATTCAGCTTCAAAAACAATCTCTTCAAAAGTGAAGCAGTAAGTGGATTTAATCCTTTGGCTCAATATTCTTTGCCGCAGTGATTTCAGCTATGAAACAAGCACATTTGCCTCCTTCAGATACAACAGAGAGTGAAAACTGAATCTTTCCATTATCCAAATTTCTTTTTTTCCTTTTTCTTTTTGAAGCTGCCAATTCATAAGGGGACAGAGGTCAGAGTTCAAAATGCTAATCTTACCTTTCAGATACCAGCCACTTGGGAGTAACTCACTTTTACTCACTCACAGTTTTATTGCTGGAGACTACTTGCTGACTCTTAGAAGAGTTAAAAGAAAATGTTAGTGAAAGCTCAGATATTAAAATTAAGCTTCTTGCACTGCATCCTTCCTCAGATTCTCCTCTCTGGTGCTTTGAAAAGAATCACATCAGTTGTAGTAATCCATACGTACAACACATACTGTGCATATACAAGAATGGTTCCTAGAACCATCTGTTAACGTTAATATTTTCACTCTTGCTTCCACACTTCCACATAATTTTGGGAGTTTGAGGGGTTTTTTGATTTGTTTTATGGGTGGTGGGTTTTGGAGTTCTTTTCAGTTTGGTGTTTCTAAGGTTTTCATCTTCTGTTATGAACAGCCTTATTCTGCTTAAATATATGACACAAAAGAAGGTATTTTCAATAAAAGAGCTCTCATTCTCTCTCATGAAATGGCAACTTTTTACTGAGTTTTGAAATCCTGCATTATCTTTACCCTTAAAATACAGATTTCCGTTCTTCTTTGTCCTAGTGATAGCAACTTAATTCTAAAAATAGCAAGAACACAAGACTTGAATAGATAAAAATATCACTTAGCACTGGTGTTATCCCCTCCCTCCATATATTTCTGCACCTCAAACTTGCCTCTTTGATTAATGAGTATGTCAACTTAGCAACTCTGTTGCAGAAGGCAACATTGTACCAGCCAGGAAACCTAACTTACTGTCCTGGCACCCTACAAATCCATGATCAAAATATACTTCAGTTATGAGCCAACAAACAGATCCCAGCACTATGAGCAGCAAGGAACCACCCCATTCTCAGCTGTGGCTGGGAATACCGTTGCAAAATACGGAGAGAGAGCCAGCAAAGAAAGCAGCAGGATGAGAGGGAAAAGCAACAAAACCCAAAATAAAAACCCCAAACAAACAAAACCCCAAAGTTTCATGTAGCACTTGCAGCTTTAAAAATATGTGATATAAAAAATTACTACCATTTTCTGAATTTCCTTTGCTCCTGAAGAGCTTTCAGTTGTGTCTTCTTATTTACAGGCAAATGGCATGCGTTGGCACCACAGAAATAACACAGCTGAAAAAGAGAAATACAGATACTACTCTAGGTTCCAGATAAGTCATTATACCTACATCATCCTTGATAATGATGTAAAGACACAAAAAATAGCCCACTCTCTTCCCTCCAGTTTCCAGGAGTTTCCATGGCTCCCTAATTACTCCAATTTCACCAGGCCATTAGTGTAAAGGAAGTGGCAGGCACACCTAACCTGGGGAGTTGTCAAAAATACTTGAACCTGTATCATCCTTATTATGGTGTTTGTCCTCCACACATTCCTTTAACATAAAACCAGACCCACAGAGAGCTAGAATTGTGTTATCACTGATTCAACAGCAGTCTGGAAAATAATAGAAAATAAATACATGTATGTAATTGCAGGGAACATTCAACTACTGCATGACCAGAAGTTGGGGGGTGGGAGGATGTTTTATCCACATTTCTTGACAAGTGATGGACAGCTCCTGAAACTGAAAGCAATAGGTTTCTAGTCCTAGGGGTATTGCCTTCAAATATGTCTATGTTCTCAGGGTAGATCAGTTTTCCCTGCTGCAGGCATCCTGCTGAGAGGTGAGGTCCCAAGCAAAACACAGGAATCTGACTGCAAGTCTTTGAGGTGGCAGGAGCCAAGGGAGGTTCAAAGACAAGGCTGGCTGGTGGGCAGCACCTCTGAGTACTGCAGAGGTTAGAGGTTAGTAAAGCAGGAGCCACTGGCCAATAAAACAGTGTTTGGAGAGCCCACTCTATAGATAAATTGAGGATCTGTTTACACCTTTCCCAGCTTTCTGAGTTACACACACCGATGCTTCCCACTGTGATCTTGTCCTGTGTCCACCAGCATCTCCCTTCCGTGGCAGCTGCCCTGCTCTCTGCTGGTTGGCTTTATAACATAGCTAAAGGATGCTTGGAAACTTTTAATCAGCATCCAGCATCAAAAATAAATAAATAAAAGCACAACTGCTTTTATTTGTGTCAACTGCTGCAATAAGATCTGGCTTGTTTGAGATTTCCCATGACTGCTGTACTAATGCTGGGAGAATAGAAGCTTAAATTCCCTTGATTAGAGAAGCTAAACACAAAGCAAGCCCAGTGCCAATCACACACATGAAAGGACAGCTTTTTGAAGGAAGAAAAAAAAACTCTAGGTAAGGTTACCACCATATTATAGCTGTCAAAAATCGGCACATACCTCAATTTCAGAGCTTAAGCTCTATACCAGGAAGAACTTACCCTTTTGATGAAGGCATGTTTTGCTCAGCTTCCTGTCAGCTATACAGCTCTGTTTTATATAAGCACAAACATCATACACATACCCCCATACACACAGTTCTCAACATTGGACAACTTCAACCACAGACATTACTGCCAGCATTGCTTGAATACAAATATATCTTGCTGACTTCTCTGAGGATAAAAGCTGAAGGACTGGCAGCCATGAGGCTTTTTTCCATATCTACTGGTAAAATTCCATTTAGGACATGGTGCTGCTTTTTTCCTCCACATCTTAAAAAATAACTGATCTTAGCTTGGGCTATACAAAAATACCTCATCCTTCATGGCTCAAACTGCACATGGCTGTATGGCTATCTGATGAAATGGGGAAGGTGAATATTAACTGCTGGTTGTGATAATACTATGTGATAGTCACACTACAATGAAACAGGACTGAAAATAAATTTACATGAAAAAAAATCATTGATAGACATCAAAAAGAGTCTTTCATTTCTTCTTGGTAAACATCTGGAATATCATGCTATTCTTTTCTGCATAAAGCCAAATTTTGTAAAAAAGAGAAGTTATATCAAAGATAAATATTAAAGCCTATGTAATAAGCCCTTGTTAAAAAAAAAAAAAAAAAAGGTAGTACTCCACTAACCAGCATTTGCATTTTTATTATGTATTGATCTTTTGCTTCACCTGAACAGTTAAAAAATGTGAAGGAAGAGTTGTTTTCCTTCTCCCCTTGACACATATTGGCTACCACACATAGGTAGTAACAGACCAGAAACTAAACCAGTGGTGAGAGGAAGAGTGCAAGGCTTGGGCTGGTGCTGCTATCTTACTGAAGCATTTCAGAAAGTTGGTTAATGGGTGCAGTATTCATGCTCAGGCTTAACCTCACCACCTAATCAGGATTGGGAAAGTTTTTCCCAGTGTCTTAAAGGGCACCATTGATAAGTTTCGCATTAATTTGCTGTAGTGTTGGGATGCATATTTATGGCAGACTGCTGTGGGGGGGAACAGAGATTCTGTGACCCCCTGGGACCAGAATTCCACAACCAGCTGAGTCTGGTTACAGGAAACTGTATTTCTTAATCTTAACCATAATCTAACAACTTCTATCCATGGCTCCCTACTCCAGCATTAGCATCCTAGAATATGCACATCCTCTACAATCCTTCTCCCCATAGCGTATCTACAGAATTAGGATCCTCACCAGGATTCAAAAACAGCTAATGCCAGGTGCCATTTTAATTTCTAAAGAGTATTCAAAATTGTTGCTAATGGAACAAAAAAAAAAAAAAAAAAAAAGCAAAAAGGAAAGGAAAAACCAAATCCCCAGATACAAGTTACACCACTTGCAAGCCAAGGGGCACTACAGTATATTCCTAAAACAGCTCTAAATTACAAACAAAGATTAAAGGAAAAGCTGTCTAAAGATTATCTGGCAACAAATTGTTTCTACAGAAAATGTAAGACCTTTCTAATTTAAAAGCCAAATGTCTTCTTACTGTCTTGTAAGATACATTTGATATAGTCATTAAAACAGGATGCAGATTACTAAATTTCATTAATATTATGATTTGACCTTGTACAAGTTATTTGCATATCTATCTACTCATCAGTAAAATGGATTCAAGACCAAGGTGTATTTACTACTCTATTTCATACACTCACATGCAAATTACTACAGCAATGCACTGTATTTTGAACTGTGTATTGATACACGCTAAAGTTGTAACACTTTCAATAATTAAAGGGGGTAAGCAAAGCAAACAGATTTCATAAGGAACATGATGTGTACAGACTATACAGCAGCAGAGGGAAAGCTCAGAGTAACAGAGAAAGAGTGGAACACCAGGAGATATGCCTAACATTCAAGTGCCTGACAGAATATTTTCAAATATTCTTTCTGAAAGTACATGCCTTTCCAATTTCTGGATCATCTGGTTTATCTGTAGTCTATCCAAGTTGTGTATAGCAATCTGCAAAGGGTAAGTACCAAAAATGCACTGTGCAACAAGATACAGACTCTTAAAACACAAACTCTTAAAATCTAATCTGAAAAACAAAAAAAAAATTGTCTTAAAATAGCATAACTCTCCTCTTACAGTTAAGTTTAACCTTTTATTGTTTAGAAGCTGCCAATGTAGATACAAAAGCAGCCCAAATGTATCCTATAAAAATTATTCATGGAGGTGCTGATTGGTCTCAAATTTCAGAGCTCTTTCTCAGAGATGCCACGAAGACAGTTTTCTTCATTCTGAAAAACAACTAGGCAGGACAGGCAAGAAGAAAAAAAAAATCTAGGATAAGGATACTCTCTGCAACAACTGAAGGGAGCGGGGAGCAACGAAAGTCTCATATATAAATGCCAAGGATTCTACAACTCCCATGGTGATCCTGGCAGTAAGCCAGGAAAAAGTTTTTTTCTTTCCTTTGCTGTTTGCAGCAACAAATCTTTCCTCTGGGGGAGGGGTGAGAGGGCTGGAACTAACTTCACTGCATCTGATAAGATGGCAAATTGTCCAGGCTTGACATTTATGGGGGACCCGGAGCTTCACTGAAGCACTCTGGGAGGATTAAAGCAGGGTTAGGCTCTGCAGTCGCACTCCTTAAAATGCTACAAATGGCAGACAGATGAAAGTTCGCTTAAATTTGATAATGATGATTCTAAAAAACTCAGAGACAGAAGCTGTCCCCTGTCAGGGAAAGAACTGCAGCTGTAAGTTTAATATTCTCATTAAAAGGACTTGTAAAAACCTAAGTATGCTCAAAGAGCATCTAGTGTCCAGATATTGAAATGAATTTCTGTTTAATTGGTTAACAAGAACTAAATCCCATCTCTTTCATGTATGCTGCACCACCCACAGGAAAACTCCACCACCCATTTGCTTTAACTCTATCCAAGACCATTTCGCTGCAAGAATGGGATGTTTCACACGCTGGCAGTGATTGCCTGGAGCCAGCAGAAAGGCTCATATAGCTGTCAGCAAGCTGATAAGAGTTGAAATTACTCTACAGAGCCCTCTTTAAAGAGGAGCCAAAGAAGCACATTAAATGAAAGGGAGGAGGGTCAGAAAAGCCAGCCACTCATGTTGTTTTAACGTGGCACTAAAACAAGTCATTGATTTATGCTTGTGTCTTCAGCTCTGTTTGACCTGGAGTCTGAACTTTTCTTCAGGTCAGGGCTGAGGCACATGGGATGTGCACAAGAAAAACCACAACAGCTTGTCCAGGTATTCCGACTGTGGGAACAAACATTGCAAACTACATGTTTCCTATGCACTTTTTTTACACTGAATTTACATCCCTTTTTAGCCTTTAATTGTCCACACAGGCTAAAAGCACAAGAGGTTGTGATTACCTAAAACTTCAGTTAATGAAAAGCAAGAATGATACATGGCCACTATTTGAGAGGGTACCTTGTGGGGCTTTGGGAAAGTGAATTACATTTTCATCCAAAGAAGGAAGCTATACATCATTTTCAGCAGTCTCTCACTGAAGTGTTTGGCAGCCAGTGAAGTCAAGATGCATTTTAGAAAGCACTGATTATCCGACAAGGTTATTACACAAGGCAATATAATACTAAAGTCTTTTGTAAACATGAGTCCTGAAGCTGCATCCCTGTGCCTGCACCAGCCCTGACCAAATGGCCTTCTGTTCCCATATTCTCCCTCTGACAACGCTCCACAACAGGTACCTGAGGAACCCCCCTCCCACAGGCACAGCAGGCATAAGCCACCACTTCCTCAAAGTACTCTCCAGCTTCCAGAAGTCTGCAATGCAGGAACTTTTAAGCCAGAGGGTATATCTTTGCATTCATCTCTGACAGATTTTCTTTCTCTGGATTTCTTCATTCTGCCTTTTATGTCAATAAAATCCCTTTACTCACACAAAATGATGAAGCAGTGATTCTCACAGACTACCTATTAGTTCTGTGAGATCATCTCCTTTTTTATTTTTTTAGACCAGACTCCAAATAATAAAAGTACTGTGAGACATCAAATGAAATTATATCAAACAATGTACAGTCACATCCATTCACTTTTTTCATTAACGTCTTATTTTATAGTTCTGTATTATATTCTTGCTTCATCATCATCAATCATTCATGTTCAAGATGAAGAGTGTCAGGCTACTTAACCACTTCTCCTGAAATTTTTGATCACCCTTGTTCTGTTCTATCATTTTTAAGATGGGAGAAGCATAGCTACAGACTGCATTCATGGTGCAGACACACAACAGATTTACATAGTGGCATAGTATCTTCCATCTTGTTCTCTACCTCTTTTCCAAAAATTCTTTGTATTTTTTTTTAATATAACTGACTATAGAATTCATACTTTCACATAACTATTTATTACAGCACTTAAGAACCCTTTTTCAAGTGATTGCAGCTAGTTGAGAGGCCATAACTGCCTATGACAAGGCTGGTTTAAATTGCATATATACCCCTTTGTATACTGAATTTATCACTTTGTCATTTGGCCATTTTGTACCTGAATTTCTCTGGCCCAAGGTGCACCAGCTCCAAATAAAACCCTTCCCAAAGCAGAAAATTCATAACAGATAAATGCAAGTGGTTTTCTATGACTGTTAGCTCGAGCTGCAAAGTTTCTCTTAAAAACCCATGTTATTCTGGGGTGCTTAACTCCTACACAGGTACCTAACTTTGTGGAATTTCTTATCTCCAACCTCTCCACTTCTCTGTAAGTTTGGTTGAAGTTTGGGCAGTAACAGAAATCAGAAGAGAAACCAGCATGCACATTGGATGCGATCATACCCATGTTTCCCTAGAAAACCAGGATGAAAAGAATTCCCACACTTAAGAACACCAGCTCTTCATCCTTGTGCCATCAGAGCACACAAAGTCATCCAGTCTTCCAGACCAGATATGAATTCAGACGCTTTATTTCTGGGAGATGGGGAATATTACAAAGTCAAAAAGGAACAGGCACACAAAACCTTACTTCGAAAATAAACTCCTTACCTAAAATCTCTTCAAGGAGTAAGAATATCTAAACAAACAGAAGAGTAAGTCTTCTATTCCCACTACATAGTACTTCCATATTCTGCTTCTATGCCTTAATGAGTCTATCCATGTTAAAAGAGTTCTAGGTATTCAATTTGGTATTTCTGGTATTCTGGTATTTCTTCACTTAATACCAGTATTGCTGGTATTAAGTGAAGAAAAATATTTACAACATGCCTATATATTCAGATAGACAGATTCACCTCACAAAAAGAGGGTGGGGAAAAAAAGTACAGAGGCTGAGATACAAGCTGAGGAAAACTTTCACACTAGTTAAAGACATTTATATATAAACTATAGTGCTGAAACATGTTTCCAGAGACAAATGGACTTTCAGAGCAAAACCTTAAAAAAAAAACTGTTGCAAGGGAAACTACACAAGGCATGGGATAAGGTAATATCAGCAAAGTTTTGGTTTGCTTTTTCTCCTTTACCTACTTCACTCTTCAGGAGCAAGACAAAACTTCAGATTTTACTCTCTATCATACAGGTCCATGACATTTACTTCTACTTCTTCCCCTCCACTTCTAGGACTTTGCTATTACCTGAGTGCTGGTTAGAGGTGCAGAGAAAATGAAAGCATAAGGATGCAGCATCAAGTCTGCTGGATCAGTAGCTGTGCAGCTAAGCTGCCTATCAACTTGCCTCTGGGCACTTCTGCCTGTGTTTCAGACTCCATATGGAACTATTTGTGAGAGGGGGATGGTTCAAGGCAGCTTCAAAGAAAATGAGAATGACAACATTACTGTAGAAAACAGACAAGACAGCAATCCCAGAGATACATAAGTTTCATCCAGACTGCTATTAATTTTAGCAGCTCACTTAGCAGAGGCTGGTTTTGATGGTCAAAATGTTGCAGTTTATAAGAGCTATTATATGCGAGTATCCGGTTTTCAGGGACATAGGCTGTACATGCAGTATTGAAAATATGCATCAATTTTTTATAACAGTGTAGACCAGGCTACGAGCACAGAAACTACTCTCTTTTGTGAGGACAGACAGGAAACTGGACTGGGAATTGCTGAAAATTGTTCTGTAAGTTTTGAACAACAAAAGCATAAGTTAATATAGCTGATCTCCAGAGATCTCAGTGCAATCAAGTATTATGTAGGACAGCAGAGTTAATTCTGATTTCCTACACTCAAGCTCTGCTCAAAACTATGAATCTCTTTCCCAGTTTATATCATGCACTGTCTGATAAAAAACTGAGCAAAATAAAACCATGTTGTAGGAAATCACAGCTCAGGTCATACCAGCCACAGATCCTAGCAGATGATGTCTCCAAAACTAAAACACCTGTATTTTATCTTCTTCATGACAGTGTTATGTGATGTCCATGACAGGTATACAAACTGGAAGAAAACGCTTTCAAATATGAGTTCTTATACAACTTAAATGTCATGACTTTTCTCTAAGAGACTTCCTCTCTTCCCCAGCTGATGTATAGCTAGAAGTATCTCCAGAAACAAAGCAAAAAAATAAGCATAGAGAAAATTTTACTCATTAAAAGCAGACAACCTATTTCAACTTGAAAAAAATGATATACAGGTATATGTATGTGTACGTATATATGTTTATGTGTACATTTTAACCTTGATGTATGACCTCCAGAGAATCTCATGTAATAAAATACTGCAAAAAAGCACCTAATCAACAAAACTGGCAAGCTAACATTTACAGTAATATTTGTTTTAATTATGATGTTTTCCAACTAAGGATAAGAATTGTATCATAAGACAACCACTGAAACCAATGCAGTGGACAGCAAGGCTCCAATCCCACAAACGTTATCAGACTCAGAAAGTCTGATAGGTATGATGAATGCATGCTTCAGCCATGAGAAAATAAGAGCAAGGATTTGTTCTATTTGCCTAGAAAAAGATGATCTCAACCATACACGGCAGGTTACTGGCAGTCCACACAATATCAGTGTTTAAGTACTTTTCACCATATTAGATGGCTAGAGCACAGAACCACCTATCAGCAAGGGAATTTCAGACACACTTACACAGTGATTTTGCATTGTAAATAAGGTTGACAGGACATGAAATGTATGGCTAACATGTTTAAGTATCCTCAATACACAAACAGAAATAAATTCATGAAGATGAAAGACAGACCTTGTGATTTCAGCCTGTTACTTTTACTATCAAAACACACAACAAAAGCAACAAGATGTGAGACGAAGCTTTAGAAAAATACATCACACCTTCAGTCAACAGAATCACATTTTCCAATGATGTTCAGTGATGTTTTGAACCCACTGACAATGACTATCATAAACCATGTATAATCCAACAAAATTCACTCTGAACAGAGACTGTATCTGTATTACGAGCACTAAAATATAATCTATTTTAGTCACAACTAATATAGATAATGTATATATCATCCACATTAAGGGGGTTATTGTTGGTTTGTTTCATTGTGAATGTTTAGGGGGTTTGCTCCTTTGTCTTCATTTTGTTGGCTTTTTTTTTAAACAGACTGGAGTTGTTGCCTGATTTCGTACTTTAAAATTAGTGTTTAAGCTGTCCATAATGTCAAGTGCATTGTCCATAGCTGGAGAACACTATTCTGAAATGATTATTTTATGTTATTAGTGAAATGGACAACAAGAAAATTAATGCACGCTTCGACCGACTATTAATGTCAGTTTTAAAGCCCTATTAGGCAAAACTCCCTAGTGTTACCATCTCTAAATCAAAAATCACATCTCTAGGAGTTGTTAACACCAAGGTTACTTTTTCACCTCCTGTTTTTGGTGGCACGCTGGTGCTGCCAGCAGGCCCCATCAAAATGCTTCATTTGTGTGGAGGCAGTGAAGAGAAAGGAGACCCCTGACGGCTGCTGTGGTATTTGCAGACTCTCAGAACAGAATGAAGTGAAGCTGGCAACAGAATGCAGGTGTGAAAGGTATTTACTTCTAAATTTGAGAGTCTATTTTCTCCCCATATATCAGTATTAATACACACTGTGAAGCTTTTAGCACTGCCTAAGTAGAAATAACTCGAGTGTTGTAGGCTACATCCTAAAAAATCATGTCTTGGGTCACCTTTTAAAAGGACCACACAAAAGATGACTTTGTCACTAAGGTTGTGTAAGGGAATTTCAGAAACATGACTTCACAATTCTTGCAGAAATCCCACACATCTTGAAAAGTCACCTGAGATCAGATAGTTAACTTTTTCCTTCAATACCTAGCTCTTACTTTCCCTATGATTTTCCTGATGAGGAACTGAGGCATTGGTAAGAGTATCTTCTTACCTTATAACAATATATGCTCAGGTACAGTAAGATGTCAAGGATTAAATATCCTAAATAAAAGTGTACATTATATGTTAATAGCCTCTTTGCTGGCCTGACAGCTCATGGTCTCAGCTGTGCAGTCTTCAAATAAGTAAAATCACTCTCTCAGAGGAATTGTCAACATAGATAAAATATTTAAAATATTTTGGACTTAATGTTCCCCTCATATTTTAAGTGACTAAAATTTTTCTACAAACCAAAGCTTCTTTTGAAATAAACACAGACTCTTCAACTTCTTTCCTACAGTTTAAATATCATGTAGAAAAACGAAACAAATATACACCGTGATTTCAGCAGAAATATGTTAACAGATGTCAGTAGGCAGTACACTTACATTCAGGGAGAGCTTCCATCCCACTGAAAAGTGATGGCAAATGCAGATGCTTAGCTTAAAGAAAGAACAGGGTCAAATAACCAAAATATTAACATGAGACTACAGTGGATGTTTCTGCATCCCAACAGCTTTCAGAGCAAGGCAGGTGTATGAACCCACACTCCAACTGTAAACAAAGGAAAATAATTTTAACACAGTACATTGTTTTACCTGTCTTTGCATCT
This sequence comes from Oriolus oriolus, assembly GCA_013400235.1. Classification (NCBI taxonomy): domain Eukaryota; kingdom Metazoa; phylum Chordata; class Aves; order Passeriformes; family Corvidae; genus Oriolus; species Oriolus oriolus. The sequence continues at coordinate 1,247,212 of VXBT01004523.1, forward strand.
CTTCAATCTGTCGCTGGGGAATACTTTGCAGAATACTGTACATTTCAGGCATTTTTTCTTCAGGGATGACAACAGAGGCCCTATAAGCAAAAAAAGAAAACATATGGCAAGGTGAGAAGAAAGAAATTCTACACTGAAACATGTTGACTGCTTTTCCAACCCAGAATCTTGTCCTATTTTAATAAGACATACTCAAAAGACATAAGCAAAAAGAAGCAGTCTTCTTTCAGAGTAACAAAATACTCTGTAGCAGCTCCTTCCCAACACCAGCCAGTCTGCCGATAGATAATGCCACTAAAGTCTGTAGACTCATCTGCCCAAACAATCTAATAACTATGGAAGGGACAGAGATTCAGAAATCCTGAATTCTCATCTCTGCATTGCCACTGACTTGCTGGCAGCAGACATTTTTGGAGTAACCAAACAGTAATAGCACATATAGTTACATACAAAACAAATAATTTTTGTACGTATTACCCCTATCTCAAGATTATGTAACTGGGCATAGTGCATGCATAGAAAAATAATCTAAGCTCCTAACACCGTGTACTCAGTTACAAGGTAATGATACCTTTCCATCTCCGATAAACTTGGGAATTATGATGCAATATAGAGAATTAGCATTTCTGTGATGCAATATATAATATATATTTTCCTTAAAAGAGCCTGAATGGTGACCAGTCCTCACTGAATTCAAGCACAGAATAATACAGCAAATCTGTTTTAGAAGGAAAAATGACTGGCTACAGGATAATCAAATGTTCTGTCATATCAGTCTCATTTATCTCTGATTTTTGATATGTAATAGATCAAGGGCAAAGACAGAATGCATCTTACTCTGTATTTCATCCCCTGTAACCCCCAGTACACTTGACTTATCACACAGATTTGATTCAAATCACTGAAGGCAGTGCAGTATCTTAGGCAGTAATTGGATATGCTACAGTGAGGGTACAGACCTCTTCCAGTCCAGAACCTCAGAGAAAGGTAAAATGTAGGAGTCAGCAATGATGACTGGGACACAGCCAGCTTGAAGAACATCACTTAGCACAGCCTGTCCCAGGCGGGCTCCACGTAGAACAACACAGAATGTAGACTCCTGTCAACAAATGGTATCCACCACACAGATGAGGAAAAAAAGGAAATGTTATATTTGCACTGTGTGTGTGTGTATATGTATATAGGCATTACATTTTCCTGCCCTTTCCTTCATAAAAAAAAACAAGTCAAAAGGAAGTCAAATTTGCTCTATGCAATCAATATATTCTGAATTATTAGCTAATTCAAAATAATTATACAACTTTATCTTCCAGAGGCCAGGAAAAATGTCATAAGTAGAGGAATGAGAAATGAGCTGGTGGGACAATTCTGTGCTTTAATGGCCAAACTTCAGAATTCAGTTCAGAAAACTCAAGGAGAAAAATAGGTTTAAAACATTTCAAAAGTTTGGCACAACAAGATGAGCAACAATTAATATGAACTTATTTGAGTATAAACTGTATGGAGCCAACTTAATTTTCTCCTATTATAAGGCAATGCAGTTCTGTGGATAGCAGGGAAGTAATGGATTTTGTATCTCAAGTTTAAAAGTCATTTGACATCTTTGATAGCATTTTCACAGGCAAATTAAGAAATCAGGGGCTAGATAAAGCCCTCATAGGCTTTACAGTTACATGAATTGCAGTTACAGAACTCAGAGTATGAAGTAGTTAACAGTGGTTCACAAGTAAAACAGTGATGGACCAAGTAATCTTTCCTAAGTGCAACAGCATTCAATGTGTCCCTTAGTTAACTGAGTAGCAGAATTAAGACCATACTCATTAGACCTGACAATACCTATGATTTTGTAGGAATAGCAGGTATAAGGGATAACAGGATTAGACTTTGACATTACACGCATAAATCAACTAAGAAATACCAATCCATACAGAATTCAAAACTTAGAGGAAAATAGCAAACTGCACAAACATAAAGCATGAAGTAACTGGCTAGGACTTGCACTTTGCAGAAGAGGACATTTCCTACAAAAGAATGGGCAAAGAAAGGGTATTCATGTGACAGTAATGTTGCACTGTTGAAAATACAAACCACTTCACCCACAGGTACTATTACAGTGCAAAAAAAAGTACAGTTTAAGAACTCTGAAGGATTCACTCACTCTTCACAGTAACAAAAGACCTCAGACAGAGCAGGATTCCATCTTGGGCAATGCACTTCCAGTGGTAAGTAAAGGATGATTACTTACCTTGAAGGTACAGTCTACAAGGAAGGATTGACTATATCAATACCACTTATTCTGAAGGAATGAGGCCAGGAGGAAGGGAGCTTCAAAGACATAAAAAGTTGTTGCAAAAAAGAACATAATCCACTTACTCACGTCCACAACACACAAGAAAAAATGCCATGAGTTTAAACTGCAGCAGAGAAGACTTCTTGACTATGTTGCACTCGCCTCACTGCCACTGAGGAATCTTGCTACAGATTCAAGATCACAAAATATATGCTAGTAGAGTTCAGCTACACAACAGGGAAAAATCCCAAGTCAGTATTATCCCTAAGTTTAAGAAAGAAAAATTATACAGTTGATACAGGGGTTCCCACAGATAAGAAAACATTTTTCCAGCTTGTGTTCCATGGCCTGAAGAAAAGGAGCCAGAAGGCTCAGCAGGGCAGCAAAACATCAAGATGGAACTAGGAAATACAAGGGGGTTTGTTGGCTCTTCACTTGTTTCCTAATGCAATCATAAGACCTGTGTTCATACCCACAGAGTACTAAGAGCCTCAAAAATCTCATCCAAGAGAAGACTGCAAACAGGAAGCATTAACAACCCAGAAGTCCAAGAGTCTGTCTAGTAGGACATCTGTAAAGGCAGTGCCAGAAAGGATGAACTGTGATCCAAGTTCCCCTTCCCCCACTCTCAGACAGGAAGAGAAGGAAAAGAAGGGTGTGGGGAATGGAAGGAGCTGAGAGAATGAACACACATTTTAACCATTGACTCACTAGATCACACAGCAGCAGGTGGAAGAGACTAGTAAGGTCTGGGAGAGACAAAAAAGAAAAAAAGAAGCCCAGATGTGGACACACATGCTCATCTGCCCAGATAACCATTTTTCCTGTCTAGACAAAGGTTACTATAAATACATCTCCTCACATCACCACTGTTATCAGCCAGACATTCCAAAGGGAAATGCAGGGCTCTGCAAAGGAAAGTATTTTAACAATCTCAGCATGTGCCAGCTCTCTTCTGAGTTATAAAATCATATACAGCAAGATATAGATATAGATTCCCTGACTTGCTATCCTTTAGCAATCCAGTCTGTATTTAAAGAAATAAAGCAAACAAGTTGGTTTTTTTTTTTAACTCAAAGTTTAAGACTCACAGTGACCCTTTACTCCCTCTCCTCCTCCTCCACACGGAATTTTAAACATATTTCCTACAAAACATAACAGGAGGGGTGGAAACTTCGCCTTTCCTCAGCTTGTTTGTTATTTTACCATCCTTTGCTGAAGTTCAAAGACAGATTATATGCTGGTGGCCGCAGACAGAGCACAGTGGCCTATGGCATAACTCATTTCACCACACTGCATGCCAAAGCACCTCCGTTAGTGAACTGCCAAGAGACACAGGGGTCTGAGAACACTATCTAGTTTTATCTTCACTGACACATCAAAAGGCCTTTGGAAGTTGGGCCAAGGCCATGAAACACATTTCACCTAGATGTTTTCATAGCTGCATGCTGACAAGCCTTCTAGCTCAGCCTGTCATATCTATACCGATAGTTTTGTACAATTTAACTACTAAGCTGCATACAAAAAATTTAATCTGACTAACTCTCCTTAAATGTAACACTCTTTTTTTAGCCCAAATATAAGAGCATAAGCTCTTCAAAGTTCATTTGAACCTTCTATCCAATTAACAAAGCCATCTTCAGCTCCAAGCTTCATCTAGCAAGGCCTGGACTGTCATATCTGAGAAATCAATTCCAAATTCATGCCTGCTGAAAGCCCTTTTGCCAGCTATTTTGGAAGGTGTAGATTCCAATGTTCCTCTGCAGTTTTGAAGTGAGCAACTTTATCTGCCTCTGAAAGTTTTTTCTCCCATTCCTCCATTTTAGCATCTCATTGCTGCTGGATTTGGCAGTATCTTGGTGTAATTTTTTTTAAGTTTACATGACACTGTCTTGTGTTACTAAACCACCATGACCAGTCTCATGAAGTTGTTATACAGTGTTTTCAAATTACAGCATAGTCTGCATATAAATTCGAGCACATAGGTTTTGGCCCACTTAAAAATAAGGATAAAGTTAGGATATAATACTCAAGCTAACATAACAAATTATGCAGTTTTAAAACATATCCAGCACATTGATTAAATACAAGGAAATACCCTACCACTGCTAAACAGGAACAGCACCACAGCTAAGACAGACACTGCTGGGAAAAGAAGTTTGGAGGAGAGACAGCCTTACCTGAAGCACTTGAGGATAATCAAAGATTTGATTCTTGTAGCAGCGTTTGCGAACAGCAGGGACCCCATCGGACAGGTTTGTACATTTGTCCAGGATCAGCACTGACTCCCCATTCTCAGCCTGAAGAGCTTCCAACTCCAAGCGGTATTCTGGGTGCAGAGCCATTTGAGACGACAGAATGAAATACCTGCGAGGACTGAAAAAACACAGCCAAGTTACCTGGCAGCACTGCAAGTTTACTTCCAGGATGCTCAAGAACACATTTCCTTCCATCCTGGCAAAGCAGAGCAAGATTAACTAAATGCAGACATGCTGCCAAGACCATATTTTCAGACAAGGCTGGAAAGGGTAATGATGAAATATAATTAAGTCTGGGATAGTAAGCGGCTCAACATTATTTACAATTCTGAATAAATTTGTACTTGGTAAGAGTGCTTATTACATTAGAATGGGCACTTGCATTATAACTTCTATTATAAAGTTAAATAAACATTACTTAGCTACATTTTAAATCAGCCTGCTACTGATGCCAGGATTATTTGTACTTTTGTTTGGTGATTGTGTACTAAAACAAAGTAGATAGGACACTGAGTGCTGCTTCTAGTTTCTCCTCCCATATATGTTTTCATGAATTTGAATTGAAAAAAGATGCTGAACTGACAACTCAGTATTTAGTATTTAGCTTATTTAGTCTTGATATGGTGACAGCAGCAATAGAAGAAGCTCATCTTTTTTAACTGTGATTCAGTTCTGTCCCTTTGGAGCAATATAAAGGCAACATTTCCAGGCAAAAGTTGAAGGTTCATATAGTATACGTTATCCCATACATTCTCAACCCCTAGCATGTTCCAAAAGCATGAATTTTTAAAATGTGCTGAACATATTAAATACTGAAGTGTTTAAAAACACTAATTAACACTGGAGGTAAACCACACAGGAACACAGGCTCAAATTACATACTTGCTGCTTAAAAAAGTTACACTAATACTGGAAAATAGCATGTCATATAACTGTTATACTCATCTATTTGGGTTTCCTTTTAAAACAGGTCAGCTAAAGTCAGACTGCTCCACCTCTCCCCATTGAAAGGAACACACAGTGAGTGCCCTCATGCTGCCAAAAGAACACAGGAAGCACAAGGCCTGTACTTGGGATTCCAGTGCTACTTCACGTGATGCTATCTTTAATTTACAGCTCTGAAAACACACAAACACACACACTTTATAAAGTCAGACCTCTTCTGCTGCTCTTCTCACCTCTTCTACTCATTTTCATGCTGGTCACTTTAGTTGCTCCAATTAACAGATGCATAGTATTTTTTTAAAACATTCTTTCTCACAAGTCTCCAGCTGCTAAAACTTGCTACCAGCAGAAGTGGATTTTAAGCAATCCAATTAAAAAGACAAGTAAATCAAACCCCCTTAGTTCAGCTCTGTAATGAGGCCTTTAAAAAGGAAATAATGATACAGATGAGTGATAATAAATGCATATAACCAGCTAAAAAAAAAAGCAGGTTTGTTTGTGTATATGTTTAAAACCAAATTCTGCCTTGAAACTGCCATCATTCTATGACACTCAAAATTCAGCTGTCAAACATTGCTACAAAAGAAAGTACACGCCATCTCCTAAGAAATAACGCACTAACATGGAGTAATGCAAAAGTTTATCCCAAGCAAGCCTGAATTCTGAGCGGTGTGTCCTCATCCCACCCCTCCTGCACAAAGCAGTCGAGGCTGGGAACGCGGCTCACTAGTAACGCTGACTGGCCACTGGATGGCACTCCGGACACCAGGCTGCCCAACACAATTTTTTTTAAAAAAAGCAGTTTTGAGAAACAAAATCTCCAACACTTTAACTGAACAAAAGACCTATTTCTCTTATCCAACCCAAAATCAGACACAGAGTTTAGCTGACTACATGGACATGAACAATATGACTGCATCTCTCTTTACAACTGGTTGTATACATGCTGCAGCCTATCATCACGTTCGTGCTCTCCAGACAGAAATACAAAGCATGCTTTCACTCTGTGTCAGAATGTAGCAACACTTGAGACCTATGAACAACCAATTGGGATGCAACCAGACGCCACTTGCTGGCCTGGTCCAGGGACATCACAAGCAGAGACATAAAGAGTGTAAGCAAAGTAAACCACTGCTGCACAAGTTTGTACCAATTGACTGCATTATCGTACCTGGAGCAGCCGAGAGCAACAGCAAGAGCACTGCCCTTACCAGAAAAGACAACTGAACCCAATAACTTTCGTGTCCAACAGAGGGTTTTCAATCACATTTTTTGAAATGTGTTTGGAAATCACATTTTGAAATGGCGCACTTTTCAATGCACCATTTCAATCACAGTTTTCAACTTTGAAAATTCATGTTCTGTATAGAACACTGTCAGAAGAAAAGGACCTAAAGTTTCTACATTTGTAAACTTGATCTTCACAATGAGCAGACACATTATTGATCCCCATGGCCTCTGTCTGCCCATCTTTTAAACCATAACAGAGGTAAAAGCTTGTTACAGTAAAACTTTTTCAGCTGTGTAATTAAAAGGTTTATGAAATATAAAAAGAATGGTCTTCCATAACCAGCTAAAACATGTCTTCCAGACTTCTACCTCCTCTTCTTCTGAAGAAATGAACAGATTGGAGAAACCACCATTGCCAGGGTAGTTCATTTCAATGGCTAATTACATGCTCAGAGAAAATTAGTATTTTATTTCCCAGCTGTCTTGCTTTACTTCCTACAAGGTTCAGGGAGGGAAGGGTTGTGTTGTTTGTGTTTATGTCTTACTCCATTACTTTAAAAAAGAGAAACAAATAAAATCAGTATTCTAAGCTCTGGATGTATGTGTTCCCATGATCATACGTACAAGTTTTCCTCCTCCTTTTTCATGACCATAATGACAGGTCAGGCACAAATGGTGGGTATTACATCAGGCTGGTGACCTGCCCCAGTGCAGGTCCTCAGGGCTCCAGCTTAGGTCCTGTGTTCTTCCATATCTTCATAAACTACTTGGACACAGGACTGGAAGGGATACTAAGTAAGTCTGCCAACAAAAATAAATTGGGAAGAGCTGTTGGCTCTGTTGAAGGCAGAGAAGCCCTGCAGAGAGATCTCAACAAATCAAAGGGCTGGGCAATCACCAACTGGATGAAGTTTAACAAAGATAAGTGTCAGATTCTGCACCTGGGACAGGGCAACCCTGGATGTATGGACAGACTGGGAAAGGAGAGGCTGGAGAGCAGCCCTGTGGAAAGAGACCTGGGGGTCCTGGTCAATGGCAAGTTGAACGTGAGTCAGCAGTGCCCTGGCAGCAGGAGGCACAACAGTGTCTCTGGCTGCACCAGGCAGCTGGTCAAAGGAGGGGATTGTCCTGCTTTGAGTCCTCTGTGCAGTTTTGGGCACCACAATATAAGAATGAAGTATAAAGCTATTAGAGAGAGCAGTTGGCAATCAAACCAAGACCATTAGCATTGGAACCATCAGCAGCACTGAAAGCATCGTCTATTTTAATAGCAAGAGCTGTTAAAAACAACTCATACGAAATTGCCCAAGCTCACCATGAAGTTAGTAGCTCTATTTGTATTTTATAATCATCAATACTAAATATTGTATCAAATAGACTTTGCCCAATCCACGGGAATTACTTTACCCTGGTCCTCTTTCTGGCAGATCTACTTCTCCCGACAATGGGCTGTAAACAGGAATACTGACATCGTAGCCTTGACGGTAAGTCCAAGTGGAGAAGCCTCCACCAGCCAACAGAGCTCTGGAAAATACAAGAAAGTAAGTTTAAACTGAGAATGTGTAACATTCAAACTCCAGCAATTCACTGCTTGTCACTACCAGAACAAGAAGATGCATGCTCTGAGGTAAGTCTTTCCCACAGCATTTACCAGTGGCATGTTTTCACACTGGTTTTAGGTTGACTTTAGTTTTCGTGATCTTAGTTTACTGCTAAATTGGATCTAGCTACCAACACAGTGCTTACAATAGTGTATGATCACTGAGGAAGGGCCCATTTTTGCATTAATGTAGGGAAATTTAATATATTGCTGTCATTATAATCATTTTGCCATTTGCAAGCTTACATATCCTAAAACAATTTTAATTTGAAGAAATACATTCTGAATTATTTATACTAGTTAAGATATTCCTTGATGCCTGTCCTAAAATAGGGTATAGCACACCTTTCAAAGTGTTAAAGACAAGCTATATTTCAGATAAAAATCACAGTACAGTAGCATAGTATTTTAGCACCTTACAGTGACTCTGGACTTTTCAGGATGGAAAATAAAATGAAGTTATTTGCAACTGTATTTTCAAAGTTATCATACTAGTGAAATTAATTTCATTTTTATATTACACAAAAATTCTATAAACAGAAAACATGAGAACAAGAAATCTGTATGCTGACACAAAGTTCCAACAGTAGAGGTTGCTTGGGATATTACATGCTAGAGAGCATGGGAATAATCAAGGACTGACAAATTAAAATGCAATTCAACCTTCCAACAGGATGACCCACATTGTGCCTTTTCCTAGATGGGACAACCTTTTGCCACACGGAAGTGCTTTAGGAAACAGAAGAGAACAATGTGTATGGAAGAAAGCAGTATATCATACACAGTTCCAGAAAAAAACCAGGTTTGTTACTATCTTCTACCACAAATCAAGCTCCTTTGAAATATGCTAGTAGAGGACAATAGTTTTTCTGTTCCCATTTCAACCAGGTAGCATCAGGAACACATCATCCTAGTTCCAAAAGAAGGTCAGATTCAGCTTCTTTTGTGAGACTTCTCAAAGAGGTGATCAAACTTTCAGTCCTTTGTCACTCAACAGGTGGGTGTGCTACACTTTTCGTTGCCCTGGGGATACTGGGTCTGCTTAAGGTACCAGACAAAGTAGCTTGGAGAAAAATGTTTCTCAATTCCAGTTTGACTCCTCCCCTGTGGAAAGGAGCAGGACACAAATACATTACTAGACAATGCACTAAACAAAGGATTTTGAGGAGCTGTATCCATTGTTGCAGCTATGATTCCAGTGGAAAGCCTTACTGTCACAGCTGAGATCAGAGCGGGCACAGGTCTCGTCAGTAATCAGAACACACACAGGAACAAAAAGTCAACATGAGACTGGAAGAGGCACCAACAATCCATTAGCTGATATTCTTGTTTTCAGATATCACTGAACGAAATCCTTTGTATGGTGTTTGGAGAAGCAGTTTTTCCACAAATGTTAGACAATAGATTATCACTATAGCTAATTATCACCCAAGATTTTTCCCATCAGAACAAGACACTCTGGATGAACATCAGTATGTTGTGGCTGTGCTAATCCCCATCAGATGTCCCACAGGATACTTCACTTCCTGCTCTGACCTGCAGCACAATTGTTCAGTGCTCAAACACCACGATCACACTTTGCCATAAATGTGACTCTTCATTCAGAACACAAACTATGATAGGAGCAAAAATCAACTGGAGAATAGGATGATAAATTAAGTACATGCTGAGTTTTGAATTTATGTTATATATATAGGGTATATATCATAAAAGTGATCAAGTGATCACTTTTAACTCGTTTCCAATGTCCCACATCCCCCTGCTTTTGGTGACATGTACAACACTGCTATAACTAGGTCTCACTCTTGAAGCTGCATGTTCTATGTCTTATCCATATTAATTCAGTTACAAGAAGAGAGAAAAAAAATTGGCTTGGGTGTTACTGTTCTGGCACTTTATATCTCCCTTCTCTTTTTTTACAAACCCCCACCAAACTGTGAAACCAGAATCAGATTGTTTAAACAGGATCCAGTGAAAACATGACAGCACCTCATCAGCCTTGAGAAAGCAGGTGTGTGTCATGCAGACTTTTACCTAAATAAACCCACAGGGAACCAACACCAGTTAAGTAACTCCACTTGGATTTTCATTGCACAGTGCATTAAGAGAGAAAGAATATTAACCCCTAATCTACTCAAGACAAATAATCTTTAAATTGCACTGATCAGCAAGTAATGACTGTCCCTGAGCAACTTTTTACCAATTTTCAAATACTGGTCCTTCTTCCTCTCCAAGAAGTGCCCCAACTGGCCTGTACTCTAAATGTTTCTGTCCAACTGCCATCTGCAGCAGCCTTCTGCCAAACTTCACAAGTCACTGAACCCAGCTCAAGGACTGAAACAGAAATAAATAAAAAGGATCTTAGTTTTTAAATTCAATTCTACAGCGCAGATTAGCTTTGCAAAATAAATCCTTTCAACCTCATTATTGTACCAAATTCAACAGCACTAATTAACAGATAACACAGAGCTTATCTTTTAAGTTTTATGGCGGGAGATTACATATGTTATGGCAGCTAATATCAGCAACATAACCTCCATGCCCACCAGGCAAACCTTCACCTTTGAAATTATGGAATAAAGCACTTTTACACCGTCTTTGGAAATTGGATTTGAAGATTTAATAAACAAACAGTGAAGTACCTTAGCCAGGAACTTTTCCAGATGTAAAATGATTCTATAACTAAATTCCTCTCTGTGTATAAGGTCTTCCTTTACCTGGATTAATATTGTGCAGCAAATCAATAGAACACAAGCCTATTAAACTTCATGATCCACTACAGTTCATCTGTGTATGATCTCTCAGACATGCTGACTGTAGAAGGCAGGCCACACTCCCTGCACAAACTTAACAAACAATACCTGAGTATTTCACAAGTGATCTCAAACTCTCACAAACTCCCACAAACGCAGTCCTTCTGGAGTTGTCATGGCACAGTTCAGACTAGTCATTCAAAACCACCTGAACTCTGCCAACATGCCTTTATTTTGGCCAGCAGCTTCTCACCCTATGATGCTACAAACTGTCTTTCACGCTGGGTTAACTACCCATTCGTAATATCTGTAGACATTCTCAAATTAAGAAAACACACCCAGGTCGCTCGTTCTGTTAGACATGAACTCAGAACTCCAAAGTTCTCCAAAATCATTCTGAAAGCTCATACTGCATCACTCAGGCCTCACCAGGACTAGGCCCACCACACTCCCGACTTGTTTCACAGGCCACTTGTCTTCGCACCTGTGATCTGTACAACAGGTTCTGTACATCAAAACAGTCCAACTGTTGGCTGCCTACAAAAAGGAATTTCCACTTTTTTTTCCATCCCAAGCATTTATATTTCCATACCTCATTTGTGTATTACAGCTCATGATCGTACAGCTGTGGGGTGAGTCAGATTGGCAAATTACAACAGCTGAATGCCAAAAAAACTTCAGTTTTTTACTTAAATTACTCAGTTTTCCATGTTAGCATGACAAACACTTAGGAGAAACACCTACCAAAATAATATGTTTCCTGCCTGCTAAGCCAAGGCACGCAAGGCCAAACATAAATGGAGATTTGAGATTAAGAAATAAAAATAAAAGGTTCTGCAGCATATCTACTAAATTCAGTTAATAAATTCACTTCTTTGATAGACACATGCATCCATAAACATGCAGTCCATTCCACTGTCAAATGAAAATTCTCCTTAAGTATAAATCTAAGAAAACAAATGCAAGTATTTACTAACAGATTAACAGACTTGTTTACATGACACTGATGCTTCACTGCCCTCTCCAGGCTAAACCACATACATACAATGTATTTCATACAGAGAAGGAAAAAACTAAAGCCTTACTTCACAGTGATGTAATTACAATGAGCAAATTTACTGTTTAAACACGTGCAGAAAAAAAAAAAAAAGGTTCTGTTCTGGTACTGAAGGATGTTTTAAACTGTCTTTCCTGCAAAGAAATCAAGATACACTCCACAGACAATCATCTTAGCAAAGATTCCGTATCTCAGGCACGATTTCATTAAGATTTGGCAGAAGAAAGTTAACTTCCACCTTCAAGAAAAGCACTGGTTACAATGGACCTAACTCAGCAGAACTAAGCACACACAGGCTGACCTACTAGAAACATCTTCAGTAACAGTACCTAAGCTAAATAATTTTGCCTTCCTCTTGCTCCCATTTTCTTTGCCTTATAACCTCCGTTCCTCTTCCACAAGTAAACTATCCTGAAAGTGAAAATTGAGCTCAGAAAGTATGTCTTTTAAGCTCCTGGCAAATATTTTTAAAGCACATTTGCCAGAGAATAACCGTCCAATTACTAATATAGTCTAATTATTAAGATAACAAAAACTATTGCAATTCACCACAGTTTTGTCAAACAGAGCAGCTGCTTTAAAATGCCCCTGAAGCATGTGATTTCCATCAGAAAGCTGCTGCTACAACCATCTTTGAATTCTAACTTGCATCAAATGGGACATTCTGTAAAGCATTCACATTCCGTTACATACCAGATCAAGATTCTCCAACCTTACAGCAAGACCAAGAGTTAAAAGCAAACTGTCAGCCACATCCCTTATAAAATTAACAATGGGGCTAAACTATCAGATTTCAAAAGTAAACGCCTCTTCTATACAAGGCTTTACTTTCCTTTCTTGAGAAGCACGCAAGTCATATTCCAGTTTTGTAAAGGTTAAGCATCACATCCTTTGCTATCAATTGCCCTTCTGAGCTTGTTGCTTCTTCAGTGGCATTTAAACTCAGATCTGTCCATCACACAGCACAACACATACCTATCTCTAGGAACATCTAGGGCAGTGTTAAAATCTGGTGGCCCTCCAGGCAGCATATTGAAGAGCAAGTGATTTGTGCCTCGGTCCCACCTAGGGCAAAAGAAGAAACAAACTGCAATTAGAAAGGTGTTCTCTACACATAGACAAGTTCTGTCAAAGCCTAATGCTGGCATTAACTGACTGCATTCTCCCCTCCTGCATTTACCTTACTTTTTTTTCCACTTTGTGTTCTTTACATTCACACACTGAAGTTTCAGCACATACCTGGATAACTGTGCCAAAGCCTGAGCTGTCTCTTTGATACGGAGGGCATTCTGGTTGAGGACATCTATGGATGGCACAAAAAGGCAGGCCCGGTTGACATCGTCAGTGTAGAATTCACTGTCAGAGATGGCCGTCAGCAGCTCATTGTACTCCCTGGAAATGGTGTTGCTCACCAATGTCCCATATTCATCCACATACTTTTTCAGTGAATAGATGTACACTTTGATTTTGTTCTTGGGATTGAAGCCACATCTATAGACGTCGAAGCAGGTGTGCATCCTGCAGCTGAGGTCTCCCCGCTCAGGAATGGGGCTATCAGCAGGAAGCTTGACCACAGGCACATCATGGACGCTGCGTTTCTCAACGGTCCAGTCACTGGATGATTCAATGGAGTGAGGCCAGAACTGGAACATTCCTGTAGCAATTAGGCCAAGCAGAACTATGGAAAAGAGAGTGATGTAATAGATGCGATGCTTGGTTTTCATCCTTGGGATGAGGGCTGGACCCCGGGTGTTATATTTCGCTGAGGCACACATAATGCAATCAATTATCTCTTGTCGCTACAAAATAGAGAGAGAAGTTTTAGGATGAACTCTAGAAAAGATACATAGTTATCACGATGCAGAGAAACATCCACTTATTCCTTTCAGGGAAGGGTCTTTGGCTTGGACATTGTAGTAGGCTTTCTTCAGATGCTCATGTGCCCCACCAGGACGCTGGATGCCAAGTGGGACTGCCACTTGGCAAGCACCAACTGAGGCTGATCTGCTGGGCCTGGCTGTAATGAAATGATGTGGGCCAATTAACAACCACAAGCCAGAAAAACGCACGGCTTGGGCAGAGAGGAGGAGGAAATCTCAGACACTGCAGAAGTGGTGAGGCCTCACAGGTCCCACTGCACCTACAGCTAAGTGTATTCATGGGGAATGCTAATAAAAAAACCAAAATGCTGATCTACAGGAGAAGAGAAACAACCTGGATACCTGCAAAGGGCTTATAACAGGGCATGACACAAAACTTAGGATCATGACACTGTTTCTAAGGTAAAGCTGCTATTAAACTGAATTTCGTAGGAGCCCCACCATATCTGATTAGAATGATGGTAAACTACTGCTGGCAAGAAAAAGGAATTAATTTGTCATCTTTGTCAATGGGCCTTTTGGGGCATAAAAGCGTTCTATGAGCTGCCACTGCAGCCACACTATGAAAACCATTTAAATAGCTCACTATAGCCTGAACTACAGTTGTAATGAAAAACATGACATAAAACAAAGTAACACAAACTACTGTCATCTTTGATACTTCTTACAAGTTCCTACATACAGAATTGTGGTTCCTGCAAAAGACAATTTACATTAACTACAGACTGAAAAATCTGTAGCAGCAGCAGCAACTTGCTTAGATTTTCCACTAAAACTTTCATAATAAATAAATTCAACCTGAACTCTCCATAGTGAGAGCTTTTTAAGAGTAGCAAGCATGTTTTCCAGAAAAAGAATGTGAACAGTATAATTATGTGTTTTTCTTTTGGACAAACGGGATGTTTTCTTGCTTTGTGAGCTAGAAAGAAAGTCTGACGTTAACTGTCCAGTAGACAACAAATATGAATAAAAGAAGTATCAATGAACAAAAGAAGCATCAATTTCATTATTAATCAAATGGTCTAACAAATTGAGTTATGTTTATTTGGTGTTCTTAACAAAAAAGTGTTAGGATGGGGTGGCTAATGCATGACTTGATTGTACTTACACACAGTAGCACTAAAATAATCCCAGATGCTAATAAACATTTCACTTTTAACGGCTCTTCTCATCACTTTACGTCCACATTCTGATTCTGGAGGAAGCTTCTAAAATCTCCTGTACAAGGCAATACACGCATGATGCAGTTATCAGGACAGAAGCCAGAATGCTACATTACTATCAGCTAAAAACTTCCCGTATGCTTCCGACTGTTAACCACGGCCGTCATTCCTCCGTCCTGACTCGGCACCAGAAGCACCCGCGCGGTGACACAGGTCGCACTCTGCCGGGAGCACTTCAGTCACTCGGCAAACCCGAGCAGACCTGAGCGCGGGCGGAAGAACCCTCCGTGGGAGGCACCGCTCCATCCACGGAAACCTTCTCCCTTGCACGGCACACAACCCGCTGGGGCAGCTGCAAGCACGGGACAGGGCGTACTCGCACTTGGAGTACTGGAAGTAACGCGAACAAGACACAGCAGACAGAGAGGTGGCAACACCATTACGGGACGGGACGGGACGGGACGGGACGGGACGGGACG
>VXBT01004523.1:1262918-1285889 GCA_013400235.1 Oriolus oriolus
GGCCCCGCGCCCCAGCGCCCCCGCGCGGCGGGAGGGCGGGCGCGCAGCGGGTCCGGCCCGCGGAGCGCCGGGCTCTGCCCCGCAGGGAGGGATGGATGGATGGATGGACGGATGGATGGACGGATGGATGGATGGATGGATGGATGGATGGATGGATACTCTGCCAGCCTCAGCAGGCACCACCACCGTGCCGGCGTTCATGTGCATGTGCGAAATCTGTACCCATGAACCGCCACCACCCTGGTGTCCAATACGTTTGAATTCTTGGCTGGCGTTCCTCCAGTCCTTTGTGCCTTTCCAAAATTGCATTGGGCTTTCTCACTGACCGAGGACATTTGGGTCTTGTGTCACTTTCTGCTGGATCACACTACTTAAGTAAGGGAATATCCCAAATCTACACCTCCCCCAAACCCTTCTCAAAAGTAACTGGAACCAATGTCTCTTCTAACAGAAGATAGAGAAGGACAAATTTGTTGCACAAAACTCCATCCATGTGGACAATTTTTGGGTTTCATTCCCAAAAATGGGAGCTGACTTGGTCTGTAGGCAAAAAAAAAACCAAAAAAACCAAACAAACAGAAAAACCCCAAACAATAAAAAAATAAACCAGCAAAAAAAAACAGAACAAAACCAACCAAAAAAACCAAACCCAAACAAACAACAACAACCAAACCAAACAAAATACACCCAAGCTGGTAAGATCATAGAATGATTTGTATTAAAAGAGGCCATCTTAAAGATCATCTACTTCCAATCACCCTTCCTCAGGCAGGGACACATTCCACCAGACCAGGTTGCTCAAAGCCCCAGTCTGGCCTTGAACACTTCCAGGCATGGTGCATTCTCAACTTCTCTGGGCCACCTGTGCTTCACCATCCTCACAGTGAAGAATTTCTTCCTAATATGTGATGTAAACCTACCCTCTTTCAGTTTAAAGCCATTCCCCCTTATCCTATCACTACATGCCTTTCTAAAAGTCCCTCTCCAGATTACTTGTAGGCTCCCTTCAGGCTGTTCTAAGGTGTCCCCGGAGCCTTCTCTTCTCCGGGCTGAATAGTTCCAAAATGCTGTACTGCGCACAGGGCAGTGGTACAGTGGAGGCATTCCAGCAGCAGCAATGTGCTGCCCCTGCATTTGGCACCATGTTCTTTATCCTTCTCTTCTTTCTGGGCTGAAACTGCAGAACCTGACTATGTTCAGTGCCACAGAAGTGGAAACAGGGCTGACTTTGTGTCTCTCACCTGTAAACAATTTTCAACTGTTAGGACGTTTCAACTGTTACAGTTTAACCAATAAAGTTTTCAGCAATTATTTCCTGCTGCAAAAAGTTTTGCTGCAGTCCCTCCAGCCAGCTGATCTCTGAGCCAGAAGCATTTCTAGTCTCTCTGCTCCCTGAGATACAAGGCAGGCCAGCTCTGCTTCTATCCTGTAATCCTTAGTGGTTTAAAAGACTCTTACCATGTGTATCTCATGAGAATGTCAGTTTTTGCTGCCCTAAAATGTATTTTTCCCCTTTTCACTTTTTCTTGTAGCCGTTTTTATAGATTTGTATCTTATGCACAATGGTGACATGATGGTGTACTACCCTACAATGTGTGTTTGCGGAAGGGTGGGGGTTTGCACCTATCCCTGCTCTAAGCCTCTAAACTGAATCTCTCTGTCACACACACACTGAGTACGGTGTCCTTAAACAGCCTTGACTGTCAGCAATGGATTAGTTCTCTTTCACTTCACCTGCCCTTGGGAAAATGGCTTTCTGCAAAGCCATCCACATGCACGCACAGAGACAGCTCGGTGCTCCCACAAAAAAGGCAAAACGCTGTCACTGCAGTGCTTTCTCTTCTTTCTTTCAACCTCTCCTCACACACGTGGCATTGCAGGTGATGTAGCATTCTCCTCAGACCCACTGCTACCTTCTTCATCTTGTCCGTGACATTCAAAGCCAACAACAGACAGCACTCATAGATCTTAAAGCATCTTTCTGAGCGCTGGTACCGGCTTTTTCCTCTGGTACTGGCTTGTTCCTCCTCGCAAGAGCAGGCTACCGGGGTTTGTTAGAGCACGTAATGGTTCTGGGCTTAACCCATCAGCTCCAAATTGCTGCAAGCTGCCCCATTCATAAATCAGAGGCAGGAACCCTCCTTCAGGAGGATGGCTGGACCGTGTCTGATTTTTGTGAATTGGAAGGGGCCCCATTCACGTGTTGGGGCTGTTCGGATGAGCACTGGATCTCTGCAGCCGTGGGATTCACCAGCGTGAGCAGTGCCTGGATGTGCCTGAGCCAGGGAGAGGGGTTCCCAGCCCTGTCGCGTGACAGGGACACTGGCTGGTCCACGTGCAGCGGCGGGGAGGAGGGTGGGGGTCACCGAGCAGCCTGCGCCAGCCCATGCGGTGCCCGCAGGCGCTTCCTCCGCCTCCCTGCTCTGCCAGGGAGAAGAAAGTGCAGCGAATCAATTGTAGCTGAAATATTCACGGAGACTTGAATGATCCTTTCATCCCTGTAGGAAAATTTGAAAACCAGTGCAATTTTATTAAAAGCTAGTATTAAACAAATGCAAGAGGCAACAGCTATTTTATTTCAAAATATAGCAAGGAAAATGGAGGATGTAGTCTGTCATGATAGAGATTTCCCTGAAACCGCATCAGGGAGCCTGTTTATATTCCAGTGATGTAGCTAAGCCAGACAAGTCTGCGGCACAGCATCTATTTTTAGACTCCAGGTTGCCATTTATAGCTTGTGAAAATATTCATCAGCATCTGGAGAACTGGCTATCAATTTTTATAAGCGCACAGGAGAAATCAGATATTTCGCTTCTCTTCGCTTTGCCCTTTTATGTCCTGCCTTATGTGGCTCATTGGGGGTCATTTGGAATTTGTTTTTAAGGGCTTTACCATCACACCATACATTTGCCTGCTGTTGCATACAGCATCCTGCATTTTCTGTTGGGATGATCAGTGTACAAAAGAGAAAACCTTTTGCTAACTACTGTGTCTCCACATGTAAAGAAGCTGCATGTGACATTATGGTGCACCTGGTCAGTGAAAACACCTGAAAACACCTTTCTAATAAAAGGAGGTAATTTTTAAATTATATGAAGAGGAAATCTGATCGTTTGAGGACATCTTTTCAACCTTATTTTCCACCTATGGCATAGCATAACTAAAAACTCATAGCTCAGTTTATTCTTCTGAACATTTTGTTAGCGGCTACTTCCAATATATAAAGTACTGAACTAAATTAAAAAGTTTCTATTACAAGAGAAAGAAGGATATGGTAGCAGCCAGCTCCTTGTTTTGGTTCACTGTTCTGGTTTAAGTCTCACAACCAAATGGTACCCTCATTTACATCAGTGAAGTTTTCAACTAGTCTGATCAATGAACTGTATGTAGCAGCCAGTTGCATGGTTTTCTCTCTTGATCCAGTCCATCATACCTTTCCAGTGTTGCTGGTTTGTGATGGGTGGCACTAGTCAAAACAGTGATTTAACTTATGTCTGTAACTCTTACTTCCTCTGCTGCCTTCCTGAACTGAAAGGAACAAGAAGCGTAAATATACTTTGAAGGGATGCTGCAATAGCTCCCACTGAGGGATATGAGACACAAGGAAATTCAGTTAAGCAAGCGTTCCCTTCAAAGAAACTGTAATCTGCCAGAAAGATGCAGATAGAAACAATCTGTCAGTGTGTGTTCCCCCGTCCCTAAAGCTTTCAGCTGTCACGGTCTGCAGAGGCATTAATCTTTAATCAATTGAATGCCTTCTGCAGTGAGGTATCCAGGGAAAGGACAGGTCACAACAAGCATTCGCCTAGAATAACTAAGCAGTCGTGCATGAGCTGTGCCATCAGACCTTGCTGGATAGCAGCAGGGAATAGATGGAGAGCTAAAAATAGCCTTTCCTTGCAGTGTTTTTCCAGACTATTTTTGATTCTTCATTTTGATAAGGTTGACTGGCTATTTGCTAAAAATAACCAACCCCGGCAAACTAAGGAAAAAAAGTAGAGTATTTATAACCACCTCAGATTCTTTAGTACATTTGCTGGCTGCAGATAATCTAGGATCTTGTCATCAGTCAGTTGCCAGTGTTTTATGTAAGTCAGTAATAAATAAAGCATTAATTGGAATGGAAAACAGATCTGTCTTGCCACTCTGATTTTCTCAGATGGAGCACGTATCTTTTTGCATATAATCCTTGTAGGTTACCTTGCCCTATTCTTCATGATGTGGTCTGAATTGCTTCAGAAATAACCTCCTGTTAGGTCAGCCAATCTTACAAAAATAGCTGCATATGTAATTAAAAGTGCAAAAGCAGTTTTGCATGCCTGATACTTCAGATGCAGAAATTTTCAGGGGTGTGATTCATGTAGCTTCCTCCATGAGAGGTTTTTTTATCGAGCCCCTATGTGCCACTATCTCTCTGAGGAAATGAAATGAAACCGCCACTCTCTCAGCAGGATGAGAGCAACAGAGGGATTCTGTAACCAAGTAACTGGAGGAGGACTGCAGAGAAACTGTTGATATAAATGATAATTTGACCCCAAGGCAGGTTTCAGGAAACTGGGTCATTATGGGGATGGGGGAAACACACAGCAGTCAGCCCAACTGTGCAACCTGTTGGATGTTCCAAGGGAGAAAGACAACAATTACGATATTAACATTTATTTTTTAAAAAATAAAGTCTATCACACAGTACATTTGAGCAACTGCCCTTCTTCAGTTAAGGTGGAGAACTCTTAAGTTATTCATGAATATTTTGCCTTACAGATATTTTGTTTAGGACCTATTAAATTTCTGTAAGGGAAAACTCATCTTCACAGATTCGTTCTTAAAGTTTGCATTGTTTTTCATAAATATTTATCTAGAATGGGACCCACTTATGTTTTCTGCTTAACTGCAATGTATCACAGGTTAATAATTTGGAGATTCACAGATTTTTCCTTCCCACAAACACGAACATGTCAAGTGTATGCCTGAAATGTATATTATGGAAGTTTCTGTGACCAAAAGCAGTGCTGCACAGGAAATTCCCACCTTTACCCTAAAAGTGTTGAACATTTCTCTGCAGAAGAGAGACATAATGGGGCTGGGAGGAGAGGAGTGGGACAGAGAGGGAGGGGGAGGAGAGAGTGACTGGAACATGGCAAGGACCAGGAAACCTTCTAGGATCCTTTCTGTGCTCAAATGAATGATGACTGGAATACAAAAATTGTATGCAAAGTGGATTTTATCATCTTGTCTGATTACAATGAGTACAAGCAATGAAGGCACAGTGTTATACTCATTTTGATGGCATTTCTTATTTTAGATGAAATGCAGCAGTTTTAGAAACATAGATCTGACTGGCTTCATTTGAGGTGATGCTCTGTTTGCCTATTGCTTGACAAACAGGTCAAAAGAAATGTGAGAGCGGGGACAGCATGGGTGAGTCCTTAATCTTTTCTCTATATTTTTTTTCTGTAGAGATTTGCCACACAGAGAAAAAAAAGGTTATTAATGACAACTATGAGACACAGCAGGCAGAGAAAACATCTAACATGAAGGTAGCAGAAAAAACAAACAATTTGTACAGGCAGAACGTGTGTTTTTTGTCTCAGGGGTATTCTTAGAGCAAATAAGACTTGATTTAGCTTCTATATACATATGCACAGGACTTTCTACATGTTTACTTCTCGTAAACCAGTAAAGGCCGTTTGCAAAATTTATGGGGTTTGTACAGTCAAAAAAAGCCATTGCTTTTTCCAGCAACAGACACATGACCACATTTCTCTCTTGCCTCATTTCCAGTTAAATTTTTGTTTTCTGTGACCAAGCTAACATTCCTCAGTGGGGAGGTCCTCAGGCAGTTGTTAAACTTGAAAAAACCATGGAAAATGCTCCATGCAACAAAGTGTGTGTGTGTTCTGTTGAGTCACAGCAAGCTCAGATGTAAGTGACTGTGCGCCACACTAGATTAGCTGCGAGGATTCTGAAAGCACATCATATCCTCTTTCCTGCAGAGGTGTGTTTTACTAGCTGAGTCCACACAGAGACAGTACAATAAACCTACTTTCTGAGCAGTAAATATATGTGGGTGAAAAATATTATATTAATTATTACTATTGTATATTCACATACTCCAACTGTAAGAGTGACCAGAACAACAAAAGAAAATTAGGAGTAATTAATGGGTTGAATTTGTTACAAGGATCCCCTGAAATAACACTTTAACTAATGTCTTACCTGGTTGTCGATTTCCAAGAGCTTGCTCCCTAAAATTTTGTTGCTCAGGCCCATCTTGGGGTACATAAATAAGAGGGGACCAATCAGGAAGTCCGTTTGTATTTTGGCTGTGCATCTCACCTCCCATTCCATGAAGGAGATCTGTCTTCTGCTCTAGCTTTCTTAGTGGACTTTTAAATATTGTTCACGGACAAATGCCGAACTAGTAAGCAAATATTATGTTTATAACTATCCCTTATACTGATCTTACCAGTCACCTCACCAACCTTGCATCATCATTGGCCTCTGAGGGAGGAACCAGTTACTGCTCACAGCAGCCACAAGCAGCACTCTCTTCTCTTCAGCCACTGCTCAGACTTTCCTTCTCACTGTCCAAGCAGTTCTCCACCATCACCACACAGCAAAGTGTGGTTGCATTAATTATTTGTTGCCTATGCTTTGGTAATTTAGTTTATGATGCAGACATGTGCTTTTGTCACTCAGGCCCATCTGCCAAAATCTATGAGGAGGAGAAAGATGCACTTCTATTCAGTTTTCATGGGCAATTTCCTTCAACTCTCGATTAATATGTATGCAGAAAAAACAGCTCAAATTCCTTTAGGATACCTAAATTTTACAGTACCAGAAGTTAAAGAGCTTTGTATCTGTGAAAGAAGTTTTCCAGTTGAAATATTCTATCACCACCATACAGAAAACGGTGTCTTAAAATGGGAAAGAGAGGAAGGAGACAACGGAATACTGTTTAGTCAAAAAAAATTACCCTGAAAATTGACAAACACAGAAAAAACAATTGGATTAATTATCTTGATAATGGTGGAAGGTGCCTCCTTGGATGCCTGTGGGAGGTGACAGAAGTAGGTGCACCTGCAGGTACACCTAGGATGGTGGCAGAAGCATCCTCTGCACTCTTCCGCCAATATACGTCATCGTTAACCCCAAGGGATGGACTTCCAGGAATAGGAAGGATGCAAAAAGAACACCTACTTTCAATTGCCTCTCCATTTGTAGCTCTTTTCTGGACATTCTGCCAAGAGACCAATGGATGCAGTTTATTTATATGAATATAAAAAAGAAGAATAGAAACAAAACCGGACATTTCACCCACCAAGGGTGGGGGATACTGTCTGATCTG
Organism: Oriolus oriolus; assembly: GCA_013400235.1. Taxonomy (NCBI): domain Eukaryota; kingdom Metazoa; phylum Chordata; class Aves; order Passeriformes; family Corvidae; genus Oriolus; species Oriolus oriolus. Next base: position 1,270,267 of record VXBT01004523.1, read on the forward strand.
AGGTCAGACTGGAAACCAACCCAAACCAAAAAACTTTATAGAATTCAGTCTAGATGACCATGATCCTAACAGCCTCACTCATGCACATGAATCCATGCACATGCTTATTTACTCTTAGCTGGGGCTAAGTTAGGGCTCACACTAGATTCTATGTCCCAAAAACACCTCTTTGTGACAGCTGGCCCAAAATAGTTACATCTGGTCATCATTTAAGAAAAGGGAAACATAACAATCTAAAGTCTCTGTCTTTTGGAAAGTGTGAACAAGAAAATAAAAAAATCACACCATAGGACCTTATAAGAGAGTTAAGAGCATATTCATTAGAAATGAAATATAAAATACAATGATGCTGCAGGACAGAGAGCAGCACGCAAACAAGACACCCCCCCATTCCCTACCCTCACCCCAATCCAAGGAAATACACCTATATAGTACAAATTAGAGATCTCAAACAGCGGGGAGAGGAGGGGGCTTACAAAGTAATTTTCCTGCTATACAGAAAATATATTATTTGCTGGAAGTCACTGCTGAGTTGTTAGGGGCCCAGGGTCAGTCACTGCTCAGGAATGCCCCTGAAGGCACACTGACCCCTACTGCTTCCCCACCAGTTTGCTGAACACATCATAGATCTCTGGCTTTTCCTGGGCAAACTGCTCGGCTGTATTTTTCTGTAGCCAGTCAGATGAACGCATCTGTTGCTGCAGGAGGCCAATGAGGTCACCGAGGCTGGAGCTACTGGCACAGGCAGGCTCCTGGTGGCGGGATACAAAAATGACTTCATCTGTGCTATCTGCTTTGCCGTCCTGATCTGATTGGCAAGGCTGCTCCTTCTCCTCAGCCAGTATCTCCTGCTCACGCTCTTCCAAAACCTTGCGTATCCGTTGCATACCTGCGGTGGCATAAGGAGGAGAAACGCTAGTGGATTAGTTTAAGCCACAAGCGTCTCCAAATCCATCAGATCCAGAAAAGAAAGATGGAGAAAGTGAGAAAAAACAGAAAAGACAAGAGGATAATAACAGGCTGAGTTTAGGATTAAGAAGAGAAGGGAGCAGTGCTGCAGAAATTGTGGTGGGAGCAAAAAGAGAAGAAAACATTACTCACCTAACTGCAGCCTGTTGGTCTTGTCAGCAAAGATGATGCGGAACCATCCGGGTTCACCACATTCAAAGGCTTTTCCGCAGGACAGGAGGACCTTATTATCCAGAAAACGCTTCCAGAGCAGCAACTCCTCCTCAAATGTGGCTGTCTTAAGGTACTAGGAGAGTCATCAGAAGGGCCAGAGGTTAGCAACATATAGACTATTTCACTGAGATCCTCATGAATTTGTGATTCCCATGAGGTCTGCAAAGGCCAAGGGAGACACCTTTTACCTCTGAAGTACAGCAGTTGTGATACAAAGGAAGAAATGGGAAGGGAAGTGGCTTGAGAGTAGTAAGATTCCTGCAAGGAGGTAAGTTCACAGATAGACGAAAGGAATAGACTGAAACATCTGGCAGTCCTTCCTTCTCCTCATCAGACAACAGATTTGTTAAAACAAAATGCCTGTCACAATATTAACCTTTCCTCTAGATGCAGTTGCACTACATGCCTGCCCTCACCCCAGGAGAAGCCTCACTTCCTAAGAACACCAACCTTTCGGAAGTCAATCCAGACAAAGAAGCCTGCGTTGCGGTTGAGAAAAGGAACCCCAAGTGTCTTCAGCTCATCTGTCACATATGTATGGGCAGCTTTTAGGCGAGCATGGTTGGTCCTCAGGTACACATGGTTGATCCAGTCTGACCAGAAGAAGATTAAGAAAAGAATCACAAACTGAGAAAGTATTCAGATCTGTTCAAGCTTCCAAAACACCCAGTGTCTTTCTCTGCTTCACCTCCTTTTGTTTTCTGTTCCCTCAAACAACAAAAAGACAGGCAAGAAGTATTTTGCCAGTTTCATGTCTGTGCAGAAGAGTCTCTCCTTGACCTTCCTGAGGAAGTTTCCCTACATTTATAGCTCTTATTTGTCATGGACTGTTGGCATTCTATCCTAGGCAGAGTTAGAAGGCCACTTCCATTTCCCTTGTCCCACAAGCCTGTATTTTTTGTTTCTGCTCAGCTCATTCTACACAACACTAGCAATTTCTGTACAAATACACACTTCTTTCAAGCTGCTCCTGCTTATCAGGAGCTCGGCAGAAACAGTCCTTTTCTGCAGAGCTGTCAGCCTTGTGTTGCATGGGCAGCTTCAGGGTAACAGAAGACTGTCAATTAAGCTGTACAAGGAGGAGACACTAGGGAAAGTAAGGGGAGGGGAGATCTTCCAGGCACCAAGACACACAGAATGGCAGAGGATGGTACATGGAGCTACTGACTCACCTCTGTCTCTAAGCAGCTGTGCAACCTGGTGCTGGACAGGTCCACAAACCCCGTGGAAATAACACAAAGAAGCCACTGCATCAGCTACATCTTGGTTCTCTGTATATAAAGTACCAAAACGAATCCCAGAAACAGCAAAATCCTGCAGAAGACACAGAGAGACTACTTTATTACACAGAAAGACTGGGATCCTATTACTACTAACTTGATCTTTCCAGCATGAGCAACCTGATGAGCCCAGAACAAAACCTACCAGCCACAAAGGCACAGCATGACAACAACCAGCACCCACCTTGGTTATGCCCCACATCACGTGAGTCCGCTGTGGATCAGGCAATCTGTATGTAGAAGGATGCAGATGGGCAGTTAGTGTCATAGGTGCTGAAGCTTTTGGATCACCAGTGCAGCATTGCAGAAACAGAGAGGCAGCATTACACAGTGATAGACAGTGCACCACGCAACAGCAGTCAAGCAGGGAAAATTCAAATGCGACCTAACTTTAGAAGCTAGGAAACCCCTAGAAGTAGTTTTAGACACAATTTTTAAATATTTCAGAGACCCAGATGCTTACAAGTGCTACACTTTACACACAGATTTCCTGAACATATGAAGCTCGTACATATAATGCTAGAAATCAGGCTTCTGCCAATGTATTTGTCAAGAATCAAAAGCGATGACCTTTTACATCTAAGCCCAGCAACACTGAGCTTACACTTAACCAAGTATATTTCATTTTCTTGCAAACGAGCACAAATTGAAAGCTAGCATTAGTGGTGGAGACTAGAAATTAAAAAGAAAGAAACAGTCAACACCACACCTTATTTTTAAAAAGATTTTTAAAGCTTTTCATCTCATTAAAACAATACCTAATAAAAGCCATTATCCAGTCTGTAATACTACTGTGATCTGAGACTACTCTGTGGAAAAAAAGGAAGTAAACAGCAACAAAAAGTCTTTACAAGCATCAACAGAAACATGGGAAAAAGATGTGTAGGTAGGAAGAAAAGCATCACCTTCAACAAATGAAAAATCTGTTTTCAGTTTTGGGGACTGGCATAACCAAATACTGACGCACACACTGAAAAGTATACCACAATAAAAAGCTAGCTGCCATTTTTTACTTGCTAGATGGTATTTGACAAAATGCGTTTGCCATTCAGAAATTACAAAAAAAAAAAAAANAAAGAAATTAGTGTAAGGTGGATTCAGAATTTGCTAGCTCATGACTTAAATTCCAGTCACAAGTTCTCAGCAAGGCAGCATGTTGAACTGTCACTGGAAGATGGCCAGGGAAGTAGGAGCTGCTTTTACCTGTCCATGCCTAGGACACTGTGAAACGTGGCTGATTCATCAAAAACTGACAGCATGTAGATCTCATCTACTATCACATGCAATTCATGTCTGCAAAAGGACAAAATGGAGATTACAAAAGAAGGCTGCTTCTGGTTTAGAAGCAGAGATAAATTCAGGCCTGCAAATACTTGCTTTATACAAAGAAGAGGGGATGCCAAATTTTGCAGAAATAAAGCCATTTTTCTCAACTTACCTATTTTGTGTACCTTGAAGTGATTTGAGTTACATCCACTTAACTGTCACCTACTGCAACTATATAACACAACAAAAATCCTATCATATCCAATGTTCTATTGAAAATTAATTCCTGTATGTACTACCCATGTAGAGTAAGTTGCATCATCATCCACTCAGCATCTCATAGATTCTGAATCTTATGATCCATGATGAAGCTGGGAACCCACATTCATATACTTCTTTCTCTTTACAAATACAGAGAAACTGAGAGGAAAAGAACCCAGCTTCCTACCAGGGAAGCACAGCACCATAGTGTTTCCTAGGATTACTGGAAAATAAAACTTGCATTCTTTGATGCAAGTTGCTTTGCCACCCTAGATGACTGCATGGTCCATGTTCCCAGAACTCCCCTCTCCTTTCTTAAGTCCATCAATGTGTGTGAAGAATAGACTGTCTGCCTGACTTAAAATACATTCACAGATAAATTCAGGGACAGCAAGTAGTCCACCAGATTCTGAAAGCTGTATCTGACTCAGGATATCTCAGCCTTCCAAACTGACATACCTTTTAGCAAATTCCAGGTAATCCCGTAGCTCTGACAAGGAGTAGATGTCCCCAAGGGGATTTTGGGGATTCAGAAGAATTAAGGCCCTTACAGTGACACCCTGCAGAATACAAATAACACAGTATTAAGAGAGTGCCCATCATAGGATAAATTTTCCCTCCCTCTACTTGAGCAGTCCCTCACTAGAGTGTGATACAGGATTCCCCTGAAGCTTCCACCACGACTTTTCACCTCAAAGATTAGATTTGCATGAGAAGACTTTCAGCCACAAATTAAGATTTCTTTTTTTTTTACAATTAAATCATTTGCAAAGTGAACTGAGCAAAATATTAAAGAATTAATCTATGATTTTGAAAAGAGGGGATTGCTACCACCAAGTAATTGGTTGCCATCTGGTCAACCAATTAATGAGAAAAACAGTCTCACATCCTCTCAGCATGGAAGCACTTTCTCTGAGCTGCATTAGTAATTGGGAAGTAATAAAATACTGAAGACTACCCATGAATGTGGCAAGAAAGATGAGAATTTGAGTTAGGTGGATGCAAAATGTATTCATTTAGAGCACACTTGGCTGGAGACGTCAGAGCCGATAACAATTCAAAGATGCAGCTAAACATATATGGGATTTAGTAAAATGCCAAACTTACAGATTAACCCTTCAGAAAAGTGATATTCACTTGCATTTTATCCTCTAGAGTTCCCTCCTGCAAAAACTCTCAGCATTCTTAGTGGATTCATCTGTCCTGATGTGTAGCGCAGTCAGTTTTCAGATAACTCAGCTGGCCTTTCTGAGGAAGCCTTAGGTAGTTCCAAATTTCAGTGCATGCCCAAGTACATTTTTTTTTTGTTGATATGAATGGGTTCCAGTGCTTTGTGAAGGGTCTGGTTTATCCCTCCTGCTGTGACCAAAACTGGACAGACACAACACTGAGGGATTCCCCCTAGAACTGCCCCTGAGTTAGCAAGCAGCCTCATCTCAAATGGTCTACAAGGACAAGCAGAAAGCCAGGTGCTAGGTTTTGAAAATGCTTTGATCTTTAGGCCACTTCTGGGATGTGACATCTCCAATGTATCGCAAACTTAGGTGGCAATGTGAAGCTCAGCTAAACTCACCTCTGCCCGGGCATCCTGCAAGGCTTTTTCCAGTTTTTCCACTGTAAGCTGAAAAGGCCGAGTGCTTGTTCCAGTTATCTGAAAGACATAAAAAAGACAAAAAAGGCAAAGTTGTTTCAATTGACTGCCTTGAGCCAATCCGCTGAGAAATGTTCCCTGAAAGAAAATAAACCCCCAACAACAATGACCTAGAAACCATCTTCTTATCCATTTATACTACAGAGAGAACAAATAAATCAATAAATAAAATCAAAGAAATGGCCATCAGAGGCTGGCCACAAACAGAATTTTCTGGCTATCATTGAATAACTAAAGCAATGAAAGATCTCCATCTGCTCTTCCACCCTGGGACCACCTTCAGTAGGACAGGATGTACTTCTCTCTCCAAGGTTCAAAATGGTCATTTTTTTCCTTTCAAGGACTGTTACTGGGAGTAAGATACAAGAAAAGGACAAAACTGGAATCCAGATTTACAGTCTCAAATGACTTTCTTGTAAGCTATGTGCCCATTTTCCCAGCAATAAACTGTGTAAATGTCCTGTACACTGCTTGTAGTGTACCCTTGTTCTGAGAACTGCTTGCAGAGGTTCCCAAAGCTCAGCACTTTCCAGTTTAACTACAGAGGTTGTTATTCCCTTCTCTCAGATCTTACCTTACTGTCTAAATAGACATACACCAGCTTGACATTACCATAGAGGAAGATACTCTGGGTAATACCACCATAAAAGGGAGTAGCAATCAGAACAGCTTCTGCAACCAAGAAAACAAAGTTGGTTATCAAAAGGTCACAGTCTTCTCTCCTAATGTGCTTTAGCTAAACATGAAAGTGTTTTTACAGCTGTGTCCCCTGGAAACACAGTAATGCTACTTCCTCTTTCTTCACTTTATTTTTACATTAATTCTCTAATTTTCTGCTCAGGTAAACATGAGTATAGCCCATGTCTAGTCCAGCAAACTAAAACAGGGCCCCACAAATACAGTGAAGGCAGGCAGGGCAGGCACCAAGTGTGAGTGCATGACATCTGCAGACCATGGAAATGAAGAATTTCCTGCAAGCAGAATCTTGCAGGAAACAAGAACTTTGCAGTAGGCCACTGCCAGTTCTACTACTTCACTTCTGTCAAACAGTATTTAAACAAAGTAACACATTATTACTCAGAAAAACACAAAACTATGTTCCAACCATCCACTTACCCCCTGGATCACAAAGGACTGTAGCTAATGCAGAAAATAAAGAGCCACAACCATTTAAAACAATCACCTAAGGAAGAAAGAGAGAAGCTAGTGATAAATCCTTAAACAAAAAGTTAACACTGTAAAATAATAATTCCTGACAATATCACTGAAATAAATTTTCTCCCCAACTCTCTATTATAATTTTCCTGCTGAAATCCCGCTTCTACCAGAATAACTTTAATCCTGTTCTTTGCTTCAGAGACACTTTGTTCTGGTGCCATTCTTGACTCTAATAAGCAATTTAGAAAAATAATAGTCTTTAACTAGGGAAAAAATTGGGGAGCAGTTCTGAGCTGTTAGTAAAGCAAAATACTTTTCAACAGTTAATATGTGTTATCATCTCTTTGTGGTAACAGCAGTTCAGATCTCCTGCCAAATTTGTGCAAAAGTGGAAACTACTGTCTCGTACAGAAGCAGGTTTGACTCCTGCTTCTACAGGACAAATGCAAACAGGCACCATGAGTGTCATTCCAAGTATCAGGAAGAATCTGGTGCCTTGGAGAGGCAGTGATCAGCAAACTGATCAGTGGTAACCTCAGTTCACATGAAGTATGGGGTTCTGTTGAATTACTGTAGCCAGAAAAGCAATGGCTGCAGCAGCTCCTGCTGCCTTCAGCACTCAGCAGAGACACGAGTCCCTCACCTCCACAGGCCCCTATGTCCAGGCTGTATCTCTCGCAAGTCAGCAAGTCCTGCAGAGACTCAGGTCTTGATGCCTTCCTAGCAACATTACCACAAATTTACAGGCTAAAACTAACTCTTGATTCAATTACAAATCTTTGTCCTGAGGTATAATGGAGGAATGGGATGACACGAAACTCCACTGAAACAGTAGGCACTCTTTGTCAAGGCTGAGGGATACAGGCATAGTAGGTTCCTAAGATAAATAAGGAGATGGAGATACAAGGCCCCAGTGAGAGCACTGGAAGGAGGAGCTGGCACACACAGGTGAAACATGAGGCAAATGTACAGTACACCTGAAGTGTTTTGGTTGAAGTGTGCATCAAAAGCTACCGAAATGAAGAATCAATCTCATTTACATGATATCAGGCTGCATTCTCACCAAATCATTTGTTTAAAAAAACAGAATTTGAAACTGTTTCCCAACAAATGGCAATACATTAGAAAGACACCAAAGGACACTGGGTTACCTACATTGTCTGCTTTAAGAGGTGCAGGGGCCTTGCAATAATAGGTCAAAAATCGAGCCACTTCCTCCCGTAAACTGAAAAATACACAAAAGCAAATACTGATTCAAATATTCTCCAACAGGCTGGGCTTCCCATCCAGGTTCACATCTTAGGAAAATCAAGTCAGGGACAGTAAAGTCTGGTGAAAATAGCTAGAAAACAGGATAGCTCAGGCCCATGGAACAGACATGATTTTTACACCCAGCAGAGGTGTCACAGATAATGTCCATAATGGTGCATGCATTTCTGATGAGCTTTAACCCAGCACAGAAGAGAAGGATTAACATCCCCAAGTGTTCACTATGTTTCAAAGAATTGTTTGGAGTTACCCAACTTGTTAATGTATACAAGTGCTTTTAAAACTCCGTTTGCTTTAGAAAATTTGCATCTTCTCTCATGTAAAAGGATTTTTAACTGGATGAGCTGGTAGAAGAGCTAATGTAAAGTTTTGCAAAGAAAAGATGATCAAATGACCTAGAAAAACCATAACTAGAGAATGTAGCAGAAGAGGTTTGTATTCATCCATTCTGTTTAGTAAACAAGTAGTCAAAAAAGACAAGTGTTAAAGAAAAGACTTACAACAGATGTCCTTTCCAGTCAGGATACTGAAGCAGTGGAGGGTCGATCACATTCATATCAGCCTGTGTCAGCTGGGAGAAATGAGAAGAATCATTAAAGGCTCAGTTACTGACAAGGGAAACATGGAGACAGGATCCATGTACAGGCACACACCTGCACAGACACTTGTGCAACTTAAACAGCAGTAAAACTGGATTGGGAAAGCCACTGACCATCAACATTAATGCAGCTTGGAGAAGCAAGGACCGGCAAACTGGTCTGTGATACCCTCAGGTTATATGAACCATCGGCTTCTGCTAAGTTATTGCAGCCAAAACTTCACTGCACAGAAATCTACAAAGAGGATGTAGAAAAGGCAACACACGATGCCCACAACCAAGGTGCCTGCAGAAGACTTTCTCAGCAAATGAAGCAACCCCAAGAGTGTTTTGCCCAAGCTCTGAGGATAACAGCTTTTGGCTGGAAAAATAAGTCCCAGTTGTGAAAGCTCAGGTCTAGACTGTCAGGAGATAGAAAGGAATTTGAATTGGAGTCAGATACGTATTTTCTTTAATAAACTTTCAATATAGTAATTTTTTAATGAATTATAGCTTTCATTTATGTCTCAGTTTCAAGTTGCTGCAGCTTCTTCAGATTTATATTTCTGATCAGTTTTGGTAAGTGTTGAAGTGTAAGAGGTGCTTCCAAAAGACAGGAGAAAAATTAAATTATCTTCTTAATAATTATTCCCCAGGGCAGGCACTTTGTTGCTTATGAGAAGTTCATTCTGATCTCAAAGACAGATTGACCTGAACTGTGGAGGTCCTTTTTAATATTTATAATTAGATAAAGTGTGCACACTGCTCTTATTTTTTATTATTGTTATTATTTTATTATTTCCAAGGTTATAAATATCAGAGTTTCACATAATCCAGTTCTGTGAAGTTGCAAGGGAAAGCACAGCATTGATACAGGCAGAGAGAACATTTTAGATAAACAAAAAGGCAATAAACAAGTATTATGTACAACGTACCTTCCAAATATTCAATGGCAATTAAATCTGTGAATTAATACTAAAAAAAGGTAAAGGTGGAGGTGGCACAAGTAGGTGATAGTGCAAGGGAGGAGGGAAATTCCACATGCAGTGTGAAAGTTTCGCACATGATAACAAAACCATAACACTTTCCACAGGTGTTCTAATAACTGGTGCCAAGCTCAGGAGTGTAAAAATGCTGTTCTTATCCCATGCAGAATTACAATCTGGCATTATAGGATTAAAGCTCCTTTATTCAGCTGTAGATGTTCTTGGAGCCTATGCAGCTCCAAGAACTGTGCCTCCTTATACCTCTTTCCTAAACTTACCTAGAGAATGAAGCATCAAACATATCAGTAGACTTGGCCAAAATGACTATTAATTAATAAGAGGACAACCCCTAAAAGTAATGTGTTAAGGGGTAAGGAAACCAGATGGGCTGACTCAAAGGAAGAGCATCTGAGATCTCATACCACAAAATATTCTCTAATTTAAGGGTCAGAAGTTGAAAACAGAAATTGGATACATTATTCAGTGGCAGCAGAAAGTATTTTTAATCCCAAATAGCAAAAAACCACTTGCCTACAATCCCAGCTGATGCTGCATTCAGTGAATCCATCCTGTTACTCGAGGCTGCGAGGACTGAGAAGCTGGCAACAATATCTTCATTTTGCTTGTTGCCACAAGCATGAACACTACAGCTGACAAAGTCTCAAGTCACTTTCATAGAAGGGCTAATTAAGATGCAGCTGACTACTGTCTCTTTCTGCGCTACTTACTGCAGACGTGGTGTTAGTTTAAAGGGGAAAGGACAGTGAAAGAAGGAAGGCACCACCTACACAGCCTAGAAGACACCTTTCTGTGCAGGCAGCAGCTCTGCCTTACCTGTTCTTTTAGCTGGAAGGTGGAGTGGTGGGGTAGAGTCCCCCGAGTCAGTGGAGTGGCAGGCAGAAATAAAACAAGGAACATTTTGAGGGTGGGAAGTGGTGGAATGGGAGCAACCATGAACTTCAAACTGCAGAGACTGACTGTCCAATCCCAAGCCACCTTCCCTCCCTGCATGTAACTGCAGGTAGGAAAAAGTGCCACCTGCCCACCTCAAAGGCTGCCTGCCACCTGGGCAGTGATTTTAATGGAAATCTAGAAGCATTCCTCTGCAGCACAGTTCTGTTGTTTCCTTTTGATTTCTGCTTTTTCAGTTGAGCTACATGTTCCACTCCTCTGCCTGATGCAACTGAACAAAGCCAGCAGGTAGCAGCTGACCCAGTCTGATTTTGAGACAGTTCACTGCTGCCACTCTTGCACATTTCAGGTGACTTCAGAACTGGGCATCCAAGTTGGGTGACTTTATAACAGACAGATGTGAAGATTCTCAAAATTAAACAATCTCAAAATTTCAAAACATCTGTATTAAATCATCTACTGTCAGCAGGAGATAATAAAATTTATCTTATTTTCATCCAGTTTTCTGAAATAAGTACATCCCCAGAGAGAAACCCATGATGAAGAGGAAGAGAAAAACACCCATGTTCCTATCCTCCTGGCAAAATAAAACAAATAAATGTAAAAGTAGTTGGATTCAAAAGTGACTTCCAACAAACTAAAAATTCACAATGAAAAACTGTACCAGAGAAACCTGAGTAACAGCAGTGACTCTATGAAAGTGCAAGATTTGAAGAGGAACTGCAAAGCAAATTATGTGTTTTATTTTGGAATAGAACTTACCCGCTTGGACATCAGGTCAAAGCAGAGCTTGTTCTCACTGGTGCCAAAGTTTATTATACCCTGGAAGAAGAAACAGTGTATTGTTTATAGACACATAAAACATGTGAGTACATCACCTTAGCTATCACTTCACTAAATTGCCTCCAAAAAGCTTACCAAGGAAAAGTCAAAACACAGTTCACATAAACTTCACCATATATAACTCAAGACATGCATCTGTGCCTGTAAGTATCCATATATATCCCAAGCACTTGGCTTCTCAGTCAATAAACTGTCTGTAAATGAATACGTACTAATGGTTTATATTTCTTTACAGAATATATTTAACTTAATCTTGAATTCACACACTGTTATATGTACCTAAAAAAGAAACCCTAAAACAGCTCTGAAAAAAAACAAGATTTACCCTTCTGCAGCAGTTTTAAACAAGGTTTTGGATATATTTCTTTATCTTAAAATCATTTGTTTATCAGTAATTCCTATTCCACTCTACTGATTTGCTCAGAAGCCATATAAACATTTAGTCAAGACAAGAAGTTAAAATCCTGAATTTTCCCCTCTGCAGAGATGACCCTACAGTTCTAGGTTTATGATTTGGCCATATATAGTACGGCATTAGATCCTGAAGAGTCCAAATCTACTACCACATTTTCACTATTGGAAGAGGTTGGGTAAATAAATTTTAAAAATACGAAACCAAATCTAAACAACTGTACACTTCTGATGTTATTAAAGTAAAAATCTAATTTTAGGTATTTGTTTAAAAACCTACCTCATACATAGACAACAGTAGGTAGAAGCAGCAGCCTGTACCTCATAATACACCTTGTAACAAAAACTTCCCTGTGTGTTTCTAGTTTAACAATCTAGTTTTCACTGCCTCAACACAGGCAACTAAAGTCAGGGATAACAATAAAATATTTTTAAAGTTTCAAGTAGTTCAGTATGTGAATGAAGGATCTACTTAAAAGTAATCCACATATAAATTGTTATTTATATTTGCTATACTTGTTACTCAGTAATAATTTGCCATGAAGTATTAACACTCAGCCTTCATGCCACAAGAGGGCTATGACGAGCTGCTTAAAACTGAGCAGCAGAGTGTAAACGGGCAGAAAAAGTGCTGAGTGTTACTAAAAGAAATTAAAAAAAAAAAAAAAGGCTACTACTTAGTAGTTCTATTTCCTGCACCCATCACCCACAATAATCAGATCCAATCAGATAATCAGAGATGGTCTTCAGTGGGCAATTGAGGTGATGAGGTGGAAGGAGGAACATGAGCTGTGCTCCTACAGATTTCTTACATCTTTCAAGGTCTGCTAGTGCTATTATTACCCTGGTAGAGAAATCAGAGGGAGCAAGCCTGAGCTGAACACAGCATTCATCTTTGATATCTAGATGATCTGCAAAGCTACTTTTAATTTCTTTTCCTCAAACAAACAGTTTGACTCACCTTGTATTAGTGAGATCAAAAAAAACCCCCACACCTTTAGCACATCTGTCAGCAAACCTCTAAGAAACTTTTACTTCCTAACAAGGAAACCAGGAAAACACTTTGAGGTTCTTACTCACATTGGGGTTCTTGTCTTCATCATACTTGTCAGCATGATAGGCTTTGTACCCTTCCTCAGAGGAGCCCTGAAAAATGGTGGCAAAGTTGCCGCGAGCAGAGAGGTAGGGGCTTCTCTGGAAGCCGCTGGGGTTACAGAAGCCGTGCACGTCAACCCTCCTCTTGGCAAGCGGCCGAACCCTCATCTCTTGCAGGTTGCCCCCTCTTCCTCCCATTCCTTCAATTTCAGACAGTGCCTGGCTGAAGTCCAAACCCCAAGGCACGGCAACAGAGGAGGAGGAGCCACTATGACTCTGCTTTAGGATGCTGAGCATTTGAGCAAAGACATTGAACATGCGAAACTCATGCTCCCGCTCCAGTTCAAACCGGCGCTGCTCCAGCTGCATCCGACGCTCCTCCACGTCCAAATCTCGCTGAAACCGGCGTTCTTCCATCTGCAGAAAGCGCTCTTCCATGGCCCGCTGAGATGTCAGAGTCTTCAGCAGGAGATCATCGAGTGGGTCCCTCATGCGCTGGCCTTTCCGCTTTTTTCTCAGCCGGTGCAAAGCAGAGAAGCCAGGCCGGGGAACAACATTTTGGATCCGCGATGAGTTTGCCATGTTTGGCTCACTGAAACCTGTGGATACACAAAAAGAAGAAAGCGTAGAGCAAGCAAAGCGGCATGGGCATGCTTTGCTGCCTTCCCCTGCCTGTCCTAAGAACACACTTTGATCTACTGTGGGGTTTACAGAAAAAAACAAAGTAAAACCTGTCAGGTACATCCTGAGGTTTGCAAACATTTTTTTAAGTTTGTTTTTAACATCACACATTGGGCACACCATTATGCTGCCAGCCCCAGCCCCTTACATGGCCTCTGTATTAACCTGAATGATCATCAGTTCCCTCCACTAGACTAACTACGCAAGCACCACAGCCAAGGGGACATACCATTTCTTCCTGACCTCAGGCATTAACCTTGCATTCATTATCACCTCTTCTTCTCCAACAATTCATGGTCTTCCATCAGCCTGTCCTAGACCAGTTTAAAATCCCCAGGATTTCCAGACTGTACCCTTCCTGGCAGCTAAGCAACACCAACCGCAGTTCCAGTGCAGGAGTCTCATCTCCTGTAAACAAATACTCTGTTTCTGCCAGTGACTTTCAAAAACATCTTTCCAAGTCCCACTGAATAGCTTAGAAAGTCAGGCAGTGATTATTCCCGAGTATTCTTCACTGTCGAGTGGGCTAAAATATTAGATCTGGAATATATTTTAAAACAATGCAAGGACAGTTTCACCGGCAGGTTTATAGTGCAACCACGGCCGAAGAGGGTCTCCCAGTACAATTCAGCATGAGGAGCGCAGACAGCTCTGGTTATGTTCAAATGATACCAAAAAGCATGCAAATGGGTTTTTTTCAATAGGGCAATTACTGTCAGCATTATATGCAGAAATCTAACTAGCCCAGCTTATGGAGCCCTCGGGACTTCATACACAGTATTTAGCCTAGCTCAGTAATTCTAGGCGATATTTACCTGCAGCAAGACACCTGCATTTTGGGAATGGCCAGAAGACCATGAATTCAGACACCAGCCTTCTACTTTAAAGCTTTTTGGGATGTGCAAAAACGAGGATCCAAATGTCATTGAGAAAACCAGGTGTCTATCTCTGCACCAGAAGTAATCTTCTGTCTCTGGGAAAATGGGCAGAAACCTTATGCTGGGATGTAAAAGGCTATCCCTACCTGAAGGTGAAACACTGGTTTCAATAGGAATCTCCACCCTGGAGATGGGAGAGTCGTTCTGGGCCCTCTCCAAGAAGGCTCTCTCCATCTCCTGTTCTTCAGGGGAGCCCTGCTGGTAAGACATGGCTTGTGGGGGCTCTGGGGTCAAGCTGTGGTCATCAGAGTTCACCTCCTCACACTTGATTTCCATCAGCTCAGGGTGCTGGGAGTGTCCAAAGGGCAGGGCCGGGGAGGCAAACTGGTGGTGGTAGCTCTCCACCATGCTGCCCTGCAGCACCTGCTGAGCCATCATGCTGCCGCTCAGGGAGCCATAGGCCAGGGCCGGCCGGCTGGTCAGCACCCGGTCCATCACCTCGTAGAACTTCCACGTCCGCCCGCCCCGCGGGGTCTTGCTATTGTCCTTGATCCGTCGATACTCCAGCTTCATCTTCTTGATCTTCTCCCGGCACTGGTCGCCCGTCCGGTGGATGCCCTTCTCCCGCAGCACCTCGGCGATGCGGTTGAAGACGTGCTGGTTGCGCAAGCAGCTCTCCAGCTCTATCTGCACCGACTCGTCGGCCCAGAGCTGCAGCAGCTCCACCACCTCGGGGTCCGACCAGTTACTGCCGCGCTCGTACTTCTTCCCACGAAAATCCATCGCTCCCAGGGCCCCGCCCGCCGCTCGCCCCGGGCTGCGCCCCTGCCCCTGCCCCGCCGGGAGGGGCTCTCGCACCTCAGCCCTCGAGGGCGCCCGGGCGGCCCGGCCTCCCCCAGCCCCTACCGGGCTGCAGGGCCTCGGGCACGGCTCGGCACGGCACGGCTCGGCACGGCACGGCTCAGCCCATCCGCTGGAGCCAGGCGGAGCGAGCTAGCGGGGAGCCGGGCCGGCATGTTCACATCCGGGGTGACGCACATGCGTGCAGCCTTATTCCGGGATAACTTTATCCCGTGCCAGGCGCTTGTCGCGCTCCCGGGGCCGGGCCGGGCTCCGAGCGGCGCCGTGGGGTCCCTCCCACCCTGCCTCTTTCCCTCTTTCCCAGCCTCCTGC
>VXBT01004523.1:1286105-1349357 GCA_013400235.1 Oriolus oriolus
GAGAGCTGCGGGGCGGCAGCGGCAGCTCCTGACAGCGGCCGTCCCCGCTGCCCCCGTGTCCCTCGGGCACCGCTCGGGGACGCGCATGGGGACGGGGCACTGCCCGCGGCCCCTGGACGCCAGCGAAGGACTTGTGCCTCCAGTCTGGCCGTCCGGAGCGACCCGGCATTACACCAGTTCGCTCCTTTGTTTACACCCCACCATCAGCGAGCTGCGTGGTTCAAATCCCTCCAAGCACCCAGCCCGTCGTCTGCCACATCTCTTAGTGGGCTAAAGGACTGCAGAGAGCGAACTCAAGGTTTCTTCCTTTTCCTCTCCACCACCAGGTCAAATTCCCTGCAGGGATCTGTAATTGCGGAACTCGGCTTCACAGAGCGATCCTGCCGCATCAGCCATGGAGGTGGCCTCAAGCCACGCTGCAGGACAGAGCTAGCAGCACCGTGCCACATCGGTTCGGGAATTTCAGCCCGGATCCCGGTCTGGCAGGATAAGGACTGAGCCTTCAGGCAGCAATACAAACAGAAACCAGTAATTAACGAGGAAACCAGAATGACACGTAATGTGTCCATACCCTGTATCACCTGTGGCCAACGTACAGGTGGTGAAGCACATACTAAGTTTGAGATTTTCCTCTTCGACCGAAAGTCTACTTCATAGCAGCACTAGGTTTTTTTATCCAACTGTTATTACCTTCACTCTATATTTTAATAAATCATTCAGGCCCTCTATGATTCCATTTCTCAGTCTGCGAAAAGAAAATAAAAATCTCGATCTTTGCGATATTTTGTGAAATACTTTGACTACTGTCTCGGGGGTGGAGGCGGGGGTGGTGTGGGAGGCAATTAAAAAGAAAAAAAAAAGAGGCAAAAAGACTTAGGAAAAAAAACAAAACTAAAAATACCTCGCTTTAAAAATCACACTACCTATCTTAATAAATTACGACCAGAGAGTAGTTTGGATTTGTTGACCAGAGAGTAGTTTGGATTTTTTAGTGGTCTGCTGAAATAGCGTTTGTATTTCCACACGGCCATAAGATGTACTTTTACTTTCCTGGCTTTTTTTTTTCATGGGAATGGCACTCTATGTTCTACAAATACATAATTATATAAGGACTTTTACATAGATTGTGTACTGGAGTACACAAAGACCAGGGCAACCATGAATAGAGCCATTGACGATAGAAGTTTAATAGTAAATATAAATAGATTAAAAGCAGCAGCATGGAGCAGTCTTTTAAAAAAGCTTTTCAAAGAAGCCTGAGAGCTTGGCTGCAGCCTGTTATACCTGAGGGGCATAACTTAGCCAGGCAGCAGCAGAGCATTCTCAAAAGTCACTTGACATATATCCTGGCTTCAGAAACAGCCACTGTTTCAAAATGCAAACATTAACAGGAATGGAACCTAGATTCATGATACGAAACAACATAATAAATCTTGAACTATTTTTCATGGTTCCGTTGTTTTCACCTTGTTGTACCTTGTAAAGTGGAAACTTGATTTTTAAAATGAAATTGAGAGCTTCCATTGCAACCATGTATCAGACAAGCATGGGGTTGAGCAGGAACATATCATGTGCTGTTTTATTGCTGAGATACTTGTTTCACCTGCTAGTTCTTTGAGCTGCTTTTCCAATTCAAATGGAAAAGAGGATTAAGAGGGGCTGTGTTTCCAAAGTGCAAGAAGTGATGTTAAAATGTGCACAGAGCAATCCACTGAAAATTTCAAAACCAAAAAAAAGAGGTTTTTTTCTGAAGTGTTTTGTACACCTGTTTAAGTGACAAAAGTATAGATGCCACCTAATTTGATGTATCCAAGACAGGCTAATTCTTTTAATGTTCCTTTGTCAAAAAAACCCTCTTTACCTTTCCTTTTCATGCAGCAAGCTCAAGAATGCAAACCAAATGCTGTCATGGAGTTCCTTCCTTGTTTTCAGAGAATTTCATGCCTCAGTGTCATCTCAGCCGATGACAGCTGAGTGCCTCAGTTACAGATCATTCCTTCCCTGCAAAGTGCATGTCACTGATGCCTTTCCCGGGTCTTATATTTAAGAGCTAAACACAGTTAAGAAGGAAAAAGGGTTTTACCTCGGTATTTATTTAAGGATCTTCAGGTGCACCGAAATGCACATCGAAATGCACCCCAAAATGCCAACCAAAAATGGCCACCCACGATGTAATGTGTATACAATTATATGCCTTGCAAATTAGCATATCTATCAAAGATTCCCCAGTGAGGGACTTGAGAGAGACCCCTCGTCCGAGGAACCTTCCCCCTCGATGGGCCTGTCTTTGTTTACACAATGTGTTCTGGAGAGGACCTTGGTGCCTGGGGTTTCCAGAATGTTTGGTCTCTTGGCTTAACAGAATATTGAGCCTAAGGGGAGTTACCAAACTTAAAGAATTGTAACTATGTAGGCTAAAAGCACTAAGAATACATAAAAGCTACATAAAAGAGCATTAAAAGGAGTATAAAAGAAAAAGCGAAAAATCAACATGGCATCATCACAGTTCCACTTCTAACAAGCCATGACATGTGATCCTGAACATACCACCTCTAAAAAATGGTATTAAGCTTCACTATTTCATTACTTTTAGCTTATTATAGGACTCTAAGGCATTGATCATAGTTGATGATCAGCCAAATCTTAGACAATAATGCCTGCCCTACACATTGCAGGCCATTGGAGCAGGGGATTGTGCTCCTCTCCCAGTGCCCATAAGCAATGATATTAAAAATAAACTTTTGTTGAATCTCTTCCTCAATGGCACGGTCACAGACAGCACTGAAATGAAAGACCTAGAATTTCTGTTTGTTTCCAGCACATCAGCAAGCTGAGGGGAAGGGGCTCATTGAGTATCAGGCCTTCAGCTGGGAGATATGACAACCATCATGATGGTTTTGGTAGCAAAAATTTTACAAAAGTAATGGAGGCCTTGCAACTCAGTTCAGTGACAGATGGTAATAATAATAAATTATTTTGTAATTACAGAGGATTTAATAATAATAATAATAATAATAATAAGAAGAAGAAGAAGAAGAAGAAGAAAGCCTTACAATTTTAGATGCCTTCATGCTGCAAGGAGGATGGCTCATACCAAGCAGCATTTGGGTTAGCATCTCCACTGTCATGCTGCTTCCCTCTCCCAAAGAGCGCCGTTTGCGTCCCCTCCCAGAGGAGACGGCATGTGGCAGCTCCGGCTGCTGACACTCCCAGAGCCAAGGCTTCGCACAGCAGGACCTCTCTGATCTTTTGGCTCCATCCACGTCGGCAGCGCGGAGGAGCCGCGGTGGGCTGGAGGTGTCCCTTCCAGGCAGGCGTGGCTGGCGCGGTGACAGGAGGAAGGTCCCTGCAGAGGGTGCTCCAGCCCCGGCTACCTTCCTCTGCCTGGCACAGCGGGTTTGCGTGGAAACCTGCGGGTGGGAAGGAGCGTGTGGGGGACCCCGGCAGGCTGGGAATGTGTTAGCAAGAGATTTAACAGGAGGGCCATTTGCCCAGCAGGCCTGTTTTCCAGAAGTTCAGTGCGCGGCTCTCCATGGTTCAGTGTAAAGTGAAGTTTCTGATGCAGTCAAGTAAAAACACGACTGTTTTCAAGAGCCTCCAGCATGGGAAAGGATGTTGGGCTGGCTCTTACAATGCTGTAGATCAGAGGAAGGTTTCTGCCCCAGGATGTGTAGTGGCTGCTGGCAGCACTTAAGTAAAGCCCAGAAGCACTGTGACCAAAACCACAACCACCTAGTGCCCTTTTACACACTGCCTTGGAACCAGACAAGTTGAGCAGACTGAGGTCTATTTCCTAAGAGGTGGCTACAGTAAAAATTCATTGCAGTAATTGCAGTTTACAAATTAAAGTCCAAATCAACCACTGAGACAAAACCCTTCCTGCATCTCTCTAGTTTGGTAGGTAGTATAAATAAATATGATATTTTGCCATGTTATCAAACAAATGGGAACAAGTTAAAACTCTTAATTCTGCTAGTTTCTCTGGATCTGAGCTACTGCTCTGGCCAGTGATGGTGCAGAAGAGCACCCCCAGGCACTCTCTGTTCTGCATCTGATTCCCCAGATTGCCAAGAGGCACTGAGCAGCTAAAGCTAAAGCAGCCTTTATTTTCACATTCTTTAAAAACTGAACATTGTAAGGAAATGGAAAACACCCTTTCTGCTTCACAGACTTTCTAGTTGTAAATCTTATTAGTAATATTGATTAGCCACTCAATTTCCTGCACAACCCCTCAGGCCAGCCCCTGAAAATCACAAAATGCTGACTGAAACAAAACACCTCTACCAAAACTAAGGCAGGATCTCATACGTACCAGGATCTTCCTTCCAAACTTATTACTAATTCTTCTATTTCTGTCTGTTTATTTGGAGATGAGTTTATTATATCTCACTGGCTTTCAGAACCAGCAAGACCAAACAGCCATTACAGATGCCTTCTCTTGGGCTTCTAATTGCACTGGCAGGCACATGAAGGGGTGGAGAGTGTACAACTGGCTTCATTAAATTAAGGTGTCACTTTAATAAGCAGCTGCAGCACATGAGCATGAGAGAAGAGAAGCAAAAGTTTCTGAGGGAGTCATATCCCAACACATGCCCATAGGGTTATTTAAGGTACTTCACAGTAAAGCCCACAGAGGGCAGTAGGACAGTCTTCAAAAATATTTTGTAAAGTGGAGCTGGACAAGGAAAACTGCAGAAGAAGAGTTTGGCTGTTCAGCTCCTAGATTTTCTGGGACTGATTCTTCTTTTTTTTTTTCCCAAGTGTCAGTTTTGTACATGGTTAAACAGCACATTGCATTTCCTGTGAAACTCTGAGCAGATCAGCAGGACCTGTCCCACTGTGGGCAGAGGGAGCTATTGAAGTGCTGAGTGTTTTCCACCCTCAAAGTCAGTGTGACATCTACACAAACAATTAAGGAATTGTGGTTTTCACACTTTCTGTGCAAATTACTTTGATAAGAGCCAAGTCTGCTTACTCATCTCATGCAAATATTTAACAGTATTCCCTGGAGCAGGAAGTGGTGATTGGACTGGGGGTGTTTCAAGTACTGGCTAACCCTGTGACTAACAACAAACAAAGAAAAAGTGAATCTGAATGTTTAAATTCGTTTGCTAGAGGGATTCAAGAGAAGAAATGGATCCAGATTCTTATAAACCATTCTCTTCTTCAAGATATCTAAATTTCTGCAGATATAGCTGCCATAATATGATTTCTGTAAGTGGTGACTGAATAAGCGCTTATGTTACAGATGAAATGGTGGCAAATTTCAGGGCAGGAGCAGATTGCACTTCTGCTAAACTAATGAGCACACCACTAGGGAGTGACAGGGCCTGCATTTTCTTCTTCAGGGTGAAGTAACAGTGACTGATGCTGCAGGCAAGAAATGAAACCAAATATATCTATTAGGGCGAATAAATTTAACTTTCCATATGACACTGACACTTGTCATCCTATATGCAGAGAAGGCTCTTGCAGTGCTTCATGTTCTCCACTAAGGCTTGCCAGGCACTCAAGGCCAAGGCAAGCAAAGGCACCTCAGCACCTGCAGATTCACACGCACATTTAAGTTCCTTGCAGGGCTCATTGAAACCTTCATTTTCTAAATACAGAGATTTTGCGTTGCCCTAGAGAAAGAAACCCTGAGAGGCTTCACCATGAAGGACATGGTGTGGTATCTGACAAAGTGACCTCTGTTTGCAGTTTCTTCATAGTCACTGATAGTGGAAGAGGACTGCAAGAAAAAGTCATGTTCCAGGGAGTAGAGGTAAAGAAGAGCTACTGGCTCTAGCTAGAAAATGGGCACAGAAATGGCTTCCCTCTTGATATGTTGTTTATATTAGTCAGGCATGCATTTTTGTCTGGTTTCTTTCTTTTTTGGCCATTGCTGCTTCTTGGGCTGGCTCTGGTCTGGGAGTTCTTGGCAAATGTTTTCGCCCTCTCTGCTGCCAGAAGACAACATGGGTCATTTCAGAACCCACAGACACTGAGCCAAAAACCCCTCAGTCCCTTTTGTGGCCTCCAAACTCAGATTCACTGATCGCTAAGGTAAATACAAGAGATAAAATTCCTCAAGTAACGACACAACAAAGTCAGGTATCAACCCATTTCTCTCCCTGTGTGTGGCTGGACTGTACCCTTCAGTTGCCATGACTTTTTTTGTCTCTCTAATTTTACATAAGGCATATTCAGGATCTGTTGCATTTGCCTTAAAAGAGAAAAGCCAGACCCAAGGAAGAGCAGGCTAACTGCCCTTATCTGATGCTAAAGATAGACACAGAGACCTCCATGTTTGGTCTCATACAATAAACAGTTGGAATTCAATTTCTATATAAAACCATGGGTGAGAATTCTTCTGTATTTTAATTTATAATACTGAGGAGCTTATACTGCTTTTGCCCGAGTTAACTACATGAGCTGAAACTGGGATCTTGTTTCCAGTAGCATAGCTAAGAGCCAAGCAGGATACTTCTAATGTCCCCCAAAAGGACCCGCTCATTCACACAGAGCCTTTTCTCGGGAGGGGTGATGGTATCAGTGCAGTTTTTTGAGCCCACTCACTGCTACAGGTGTCCTTGGTCTTCACAGGGCTCTGCCAGTGCGACTCAGTCCTGCTGGAGCCCCACAGCTTTTCTGCTGCAGCCTCACTGCACTGACAGCAGATCATCGTCCTCACCCTGGCCTTCTTTTCTGCTCTGCCAGGCCTGAGAATAACAAATGGTCACAGCACTTACTGGTAGCCGTGTGTCTGAGGCTGAGCCACGAAACTTGTAACTGCTTGCCTTGATCAGAGGGCTACAAAGACAGCATTGATATATCCATCCAGCTCAGCTGTGCTCAGCTTCTGCTCTCCTCAGCCAAATATAATCCCCAAAAAGGGATGTCCCGTCACATATTGTCATGCTTTCTTAGCAACTGCTACTAAATACTCTTTTATTCTTTTTTATCTTTTTAAGCTTTTCTTTGCAGTCGGTTCATGAGAGATAGAGACCTTTCTGTTCTCCTTCCCCTCATTCTCCCCATCTTGTGCAAGAGCTTCAATGATGTTGTCCTTAAATAGTCAGCAATTGCTCCCAGGAACATTATTGTCCTTGTGTAATTACCAGTCCCTCAGGGAACAGCCTGAGACCCTGTGGGTCAACACTGGCCCAGTGTAACGGCAACTGCCTGAGCTGTACAACTCTTTGGCATCTCATCCAGCTATGCTATCGTTATCTGGACTTGACGTGGCCCAAAAATGAAGTCCCATTTTTAAATGCTATTTTAATGCAAATTTCCTGAGAGCAGGCTGGGGAAACCATCACTGTCCCACTGTGCAAGGGAGTGAATGAGAGGGAGGTTTTCGAGCTGCCTGAAATAAATTTTTAAGTAAGGCTGGCAGTAATTTTATGCTAATATTTAAATTAAAATAACCACACTGGATTGATTGCTGTCCAGAAAGAAGAGATAACGAGATGTAAGATTAGGACAAGGTTTTGATAGCTGTAAGTAGATATTTGCCAATGCTGCTAAGAGTCTATCTTCCCTTCAAAGCAGTGCGTGGATGAAAAAATTTGGCCAGGAAAAGAAACGTGGAAGTGGTTGGGATGGAAGTCAAGTCTCCCAGGAGTGGAAATCCTTCTAATTTCTCACATGGATCCAGAACCAGAACTTGAAATCCCTTTTAAGCCAGTGGCCCCCAGACACTTAAATTGAAGCTGGGGAGAAGATCTTCTTGTTCCAACAGTTGCACAACTTGCCATTAGTACTTGGAGACTAAAATAAGACAGAAACAGTCAACAGAAGTGCACAGGTGGTGCTGTTACCTTTGTTTCTAAACACGCTGACAAACACCTCTTTTTTTACTGAGTGATTTCTCCTGTCCTTGGCACAGACTGGCAGGAACACTGTCTGGTCTGTTCCACAGTAAGATTACCAATAGCTCGAGACTGAAAAAGAAACTTGTCTGCCCAAAGGCTTCTCTGGTTTGCACAGCTATCCTATCTGGGTTCTCTGTTGTTCTCTTGTTATTTACATCTCTACCTGAGGCAGCACTACCATGTCAATTCCTGCAAGATGCAAAGTTTTTGAAATCTCACTTAAAAGACTCCCAAACTCTCCTAAGCAACTTATTCAGTGCTTTTTGTTTGGAATGAGAAGTGCTTTCTAAAGTCTAATCCTTATCTCTCCTGCTACAATGTAAGTTGTAAGGGAGAGTTCTTATCCTATCTAGCACTGACTCAGAAAATTGCTTTTCTTCTTTCTTTCACAACAAGCTGAGAGGTTAGTGTACAAATTGAAAAAATGTAGAGAATATCTTCTCTAGACATCTGATTGTTTTTTTTTCCTTGTCTCACCTCACTTAAACTAATCTATGGCTTTTGTGAAATCTGCAATATATAGGCATAACACTCAATCCAAAACCCCACCAGTGCTAAGCAGGGAAAGGAGGCTGTTTCAGAGACTATATTCATGTCTGTTTGTCCCAGGATAAGGATGGTCTCTTAACAGTAGCAAAGCATTTGAAACATTCATTTTGGGATCCCTTAAAACCACTAAAACCTTCTTGCTGTCCTGCAAGCTGTCACCTACCTTGTATATGTGCAGTGGATTATTCATTCCTATTTTGTACCTCTCCATATTGAATATTATTTCATTTGGTCCTCCAGCACCTGAAGACCCCTTTGAATTCTGACCCTGTTCTCCCATGTGCTTGCATACCTGTCAGCACGACGCTACCATCACATTTGATAAGCATTATCTCTGTTGCACCTATGAAGCTGTTAATGACAAGAGTCCCCTCACTGCTCCCTTCCATTTGATGCAAAGCTCCAAGGAATGTTCAGTGAATGAGCTTTTCCATGGCACAGTGACTCAAATTCCTGGAGTTTCACATGGAATCTGAGTCCATAGCTGCCTTATGAGTATCATGTAAAGGAACACAGAAAACCTTAGCCAAGTCAGAATATAGGACACCTCCTTTCTCTTCCCTGGTTGGTTCCTCTGTCAGAAAACAGAGGGCAGTTGGCTCTGATAGGATTTCTTCTTGACAGGCCTGCATGCCCGCGACTTACCACTTTGTTATCTTCTATAGGTTTATGCACAGCTCATTCGTCCCACTTTTTCCAGAAATTGCGACTGGAGTGACTACTGCCTAGTTTGTTTCACTTCCATTTCTCCTTTCTTCAAAGCTATCACTACATGCACTCTTTCTTACACTTTCCCGTGATAGCTCAGAAATATTTCCTAATATTTCTCAGCCAGTTCCCTTAATACTGGACTTCATCAAGCGTGCATGAAGACATGTATCTAAGCAGTGCCTGAACAATCCTGGGATTGTGAGTGGTACTATACAAAGCCAGCTCCAATCTTTCAGAGGCCCATTCCCTCTGACACTGATCATGAGCCAACCCAGTCCTCAAACCACAACAACTTGTGCGTGCGTGCAGTGTTCAGTCTGACCTCATTATCTCTGCCAGACCCCGCTGTTTCTTCTCACTAGTGTGCATTACAGGGGTGCAGACCCATCCAGGAGACTGCCACAAAACTATTTAGATCTGCTGGTCCTGAGTTTGGTTTGGTTCAGCATGCAACTTCTCCATCCCAATATCTAGTGTATTCTCCCCTACCAGCCAAACAATGGTGAGTTGACTAACACTCATCCCACTACACTGGTCCAGTTCCAAAAAAGTTGGCAGATGGAAATAATTACTCTTAAAAATACAGCTGGTGGTCACCCGAGTCTTGTTTTCTACCGTAGAAGAGGCAAATGCCTTCTGTGTTTATGACTGCAACATTACAACAGAGTCATACAGCTTGTTTCCACTTTACATTTAAGAAAGAGAGGCACAGGGCAATTCAGTGACTTGTCACAGGTCAAAAGAAGTACCAACCAAAGATTCTTCTTGCGGAGAAGTACCAAACAAAGATGCTGGATGTCTTCTCAGAGTTCAGTGCCCCATGAGAACAACAGTTTCATTTATCCAGAACTAGAATGCCCCAGAAATTAACTACACTCATTGTCTAAATCAAACAAAAATAATTCCCCATGCCTTACAGATGAAGCAAAACACAATTGGAGTAAGATAGTAATAGATTGCTCTTACCTGTAGACTTTACTGGCAAAAGAAATGGACCGATAGTCAGTCAGATTTTGCCTTATAATCCTGGGTACAGCTGCAGTTATAACTCTGGAAAAAGGCTGAGGAAGTACTCTCTTTGGCGTTTATTTACTTTGTCAGGTACATTCATCAGATTGCATCAAGGAGCTTCCAGAAAAGCATGTGTGAGAATCACATCCCCCCTTGCAAGGTTTTCCCAATCAGAGGTCATGTCCTTGTGCCCTTGGTTTGAGTCACATGGCTTCCTTGCAGTATTTAAAGAACAGAACGTGTGCTGGTTATCAATCATCAGGTGTATGCCTTCTGGGGTGGAAAGGAACACTCAGAATTCACAGCTATTGCTAGGAACTTTTGAAAATCTGATTCTTTGGAGGCTGACAGGTGTTTTATTACATTAAGGAAAAGAACAGTTTGTTTTGCAGTTTCTGGCAAACCTTTTCTTTGAAAACTCAGTCTTAGTTTGAACTGTGCTATGTTCAAATCATTTTAACTGTATGATGTTTACTAAACTGTTTTTAAACAATGATTCATTCTAGGGAACTTCATAAAAGGAAGAAACATGTAAAACAATACTTCTAGGTCTACAAATGACAGGCTGTTCATCTACTCACTGGTTGAGACGTCAATAACAATCAGATGTTGGTGCCTTGAAGAATGCCAATGCTGTTTTTCAACCTCTAACTTCAGAATTGCAAAGAGGGTTTCTGCAGAGATCATTCCCTAACCCAAGACTGTCACAGCAAATTCCCACCCCGGAGCCTGAGGGAATACTTGGGACCCCTCTTTCCAAAGCTAATAAAGCTCTGGCAAGCTGAGGCCCAGCACCCTTTGCAGGTGTGTGTCTCAGGCCTAGTGAAAGCCAGTCTCTGCTGCTGACATGTTGAGGTCACTTTCCAAATGTGATACACTGTGGGAGCAAAAGAATTTCCTCTGGTTTAGTAAGCTGTTTCTTAAAATAGTAGGTAAGTGCAGTGGCAGTGAACTGAGTCAGGGTATTCATACCCTGAGTGCAGCCAGAAAGGGCATGCCATGTTCAGCCAACAAAGAAAGCTTTGCCCATGCAACTTGCCACCATTACACAGCTTAAAACTGGTGGGTGACTGCAAGAGATGAAAGAAATCTTTTCAGTTTCTATTTAAGCTTTCAATGCATCTGGCAAGACTTCAGAAAAGGAACTGCTTTAGTGCCATGGGAGTTGTGCAGTGGAAAGTGAGCAGGGGCTAGTTCCACCCAAATCTCCCCTCCAGACTACTGGAACGTGTCCAGGACCATTACCACCCTTGCTGACAGACGGAAGGAAATAGAGTTCACCAGTATTAAAGATGTGAGCTGCTCGGCTTGAATTTGAGTCAGATGTCTATAACCCAGAGTGTAGTAGCAGCCTTCACCCTTTGTAAATCAAGAACAGGTGGGAGAGAGGGAACATGATCTCACTTGCAGTACTGTCAAAGACTTATGAAGAAGAGTCTTCACATCATTTTCCCAATTTCTCAGCCTGTCTGTCCTGTTATCTGACTGTACACTCTTTGAGTAGCCTCACCCTAAAGAGATTTTGTTTCAACTGAACCCAAATTTGAGGCTACCCCAAAGCTCTTACTGATCACATTTAGTTCATGTGCCTTCACCCCTTCTCCTCTGCAGTTTTGGCTCCAATGCAGCTGAAGAGGATAATTATGAAGGAAGACACACATAAACTTTCAATTTTAAATGTGCGCATTATTGCCATCCTTCTCTCTGCTTTCCCGTTTTTCAGTTTGAGTGAAGCTGCTTTCATTCAGAAGTGACCAAAATTACAGAAACATTTATGAAGGAAATTAGTTGCATTTCGAGTGAGTTATTTAGGAATGATGAATGCCTCACAGAAGAACCATTAAGTCTGTTGTTGGCCCAGAAGTCATGACTCAACCAGGCTGTTTGTCCCACAAGGGAACTTGCCTTTTTCCAATTAGAAGCAAGAAATATTTTGGCAAGCAGAGGCAGCATACATTGAAATGTGTTCTGCCTGTACCTGGGCTGCTTCAGTCTGAAAGGATTTCATTCATTCTATCTCCGTGAAACTCCTTAAACTTCACTAAATTTGAATATACCAAATGAAAGAAATCAGAGTATAGTTATGTTCAGAAAGATGTCAAAAATTTCCAAACCAGCTCACCTCATTAGCAAACAGAAGGATACCTCTCTTAGAAAGTACCAGCTAATATTAATCTGCTTTAATAGTAGCAGCTAGTTTTAAGCCATTCCACATTTCATCTGCATTACTAACCTTTGGCGCAGGGTCTTTGCTAAATGGCAGTGGTCACTTGGCACCCCAGAGGCAGCGACGTCTATCATTTACATATCTCCAGGAGTGGAAGGCATGGGAGTAGAAGACCTCCTGTGCCCAAGCAGGAGTTACCTTAGCCGTGCTGTTTCACCAGGCACTCTCTTGTGCTCCAAACCCCCAGAGGAAGAGCAAGATTATTGCTGCCTCACTTCCAAACCCAGGTGCAAGCTACATGCCTGTCCCACGTGGAGAATTTGCCAGATGCTCACAAGTGATGCTGGGGAAAAAGCACAGCTGATCCACTGATTAAGTGGTCAAGGTCTGGCCTCCAGTCTAAAACCAATCATATTTACAGAACAATTTGCAAGAAGGGAGGAAGAAAAGAACTTTTATTTACAGCTTTCACAGATTTTTTTTTCCTCTATCAGGTGCTCAGCTAAAAGAAAAATATCTATATTAATAGACATAAAAATGTGTAATTTCTTGATATCTGTGTATCCCTATTTCAATAAATAAAATTAGAAATTAAACCAGCATCTATTTTCCATCAAAATATTGAGTTAGAAAACATTCAAAAATTATTTAAATATTAATAAATAAACAGTGATCTCCATAAAGCTGGGGCATTAAGAAAAGCAAAAGCAACCACAAGACTGATAGAAAAATCCAGACTTTGGCAATGCAGTGCTGGTTCACTTCTTCTCCCATTTGCACCCAGTCAAGCCTTTTCCTTAGCTCTTCCCTCTCTCTCTCTCTCTCCTTCCTCCTGCTTATCCACTGGGAATATTTATTTGCATGTGACCAGGCTTCAGATGTTTCCCATAAAATGAGGAGCTAAAGAGTAAACTGCTGTGCCTGGGCTGGTGCAAAGGTACTGCATGTCTGTGTAACCTGTAGCCCAGTTTCAACACTTGATTGTAGCCCAGAAACAAATGGCAGTGCTTGGTGTTGTTGAGCGTATCTTGGGCGGACTGGAAGCAGGTGTGCAGTGTTTGTATTCCTTCTCCCAAACCACTTCAAGGCCTTGTGCCAGCTGACAGGCAACTGATGAAATACAGTGTCGCTCTTACTCGATGAGAGAAGCTCTAAAAACCTTTACCATGGGCAAGAGGCAACTGGAAGATGCAGCATATTCCAGTCACCACCAGACAGAGCAAGCACAGACAGGCAGCCGGTCTTTGTCTCTCTCACTCATCTGGACCTGAAGGATCCTCCATTTTGAGTTACTGCAGCACCACTGAGGATAAATTGGACCTCTTTCTCCAGAATCCCATTTGCTTTCCATTTCCTCTACTGCCTTCACACTCAGGCCGTGTGGCAGTAGAGGAAAAAAGAGCTGCTTTCATGGACATGTCCAGTCTGAAGGCTTGATTCATACAAGCACTAAAGTCCAAAGAAGATACTCCAAACCTCTGGTGCTTTTTTCAGACTTTGTGCTCTGGTTCACACTCTCTGTCAAAATTAGCTGCAACAGTATAAGTGAGGCAGACATTCCCATCTGTATTCTTTACTTTTCTGCTGAACCTCACCACTCCTATGGGTGTTGGTAACCTTTGGCAAACTTCTACACCAGCTTCTATGAGAAGCTTAGAAATTTCAGAAACCTTTGCAGACAAAGTCACTGGTGCCAGGTTCAGCTCTCATAGCAGCAGGTGATGTTTATCTCAGCAAAGATGAGCAGCACAGTTCTTGTGCTCCAAATGAAGCATGCTCATCCATAATTCCTCTCCATGTTCATAGAAAGTACTGAAAGATTAAAAGAGGAGTGAGAGGAAACAGCATAAAGATGCTGATCTTCAGTGAAAGAAGCTGATCTGTGCTAGGAGGGGTCTGGGATCCTTCAGAGTTAAGTCACTAGCACACTGATATTTCAGTGGTCTGGGGTTAGAAGTGAGTTGAGTATGGTGGTGCTTTACCTCTGATATCAGACTTGAGTGAGATGCGATGTTGATTACAATGATTCATGGTTTAAGTATAAACCTTTCCTAATCTGATCCAAGACTTTTGATAGAAATGGTGTGATATTTCTTTTTCTCCACATACTAAATTGTATCATTTTATTCTGAGGGATATTTAGAGCTTTTTGGAGACACAGATTTGTTGCTTTCTCCTAAATATTTAGCTGTGCAAGCTTATGCTGTTAAGGTCTGGAATGTCTCAAGATGGAAGAGGGAAATGAGACTGCCTAGAGCTGAGCCCAGCATTTCTCTGGCAAATGTGCATCAATAATACAAAACATTTACACACATAAATAAGAGATCATGGGGAAAGAGGAGGGGGGAACCCAAATACTTGTCCCATTGTGTCCAGCTTTAACTCAAACACAAATATTAGAGATAGGAGGAAGGGGGCAGAGGAAGAGGATAACATGATAGAGAGAAAAAAAATGTGAAAAAGCTGTATTCCAGCACAATCTAAAACTTTCCAGGGAGACAAATGGGGATAAACAGGTAACACTGTGTAGCCTTTTATAGGAAGTCTTCCATCCACAGGAATTCTCTTCATTTCTCCATGACCATGTCTCACTGCTTATTTTTCCCACCACTGTCTGATTCTGGATTCACAGGTCCTCTCTACAGTTAACCATAGCAAATATTTTGAACACAAGTCACTTTGCATCTCAGAGTTTTGGAAAGGAAAACTAAGAGAGACCTACCAAGGGAACCTCCAGAGCTAATAATTTAATTTAATAATAAAATGATCTCTTTTAAAGTAACATGTTTAAGGTAAGTGGAAAAGGATGCAATCTTTCATCTACAGATCAGAAGGCAATGAACTCCATATCTCCTTCAAACTTCACTTTCTGATGTGATCAATGAAACAGAAGCTGTGGTGGTTTCTGTCTAGAACAGAACTGCCCCAGGGAATATGACTGAGACACGCCACGCAACAACACCAGGTGACAGCTTGATTGCTATGACCTCCAGAAAGAGTCAAGAAAGCAACAGAAGCAAAAAGATCATCTTTCATTCCGGTGCAGCCTTAAGACAACAAGGTTTTCATGGACTTTGAGTCAATCTGTTGTGTTCCTTCAGGGAATTTTATCTTTAACTTACTTTCCATGAAACCAAAACGTCATTGTAGCCATATTCTTTCTAGAAAGCAGGAATGTCTGTGAGTTGCTCTCAGAGAGGCATAAACAGGTTTCCCTACAATTAGGTGATACTGGGACATGAATGTTCATCCAGATAATTTCAAAATACCCATTTCAGCAAAAATGCAGCAGGTGGAAATCTGGCATAAGCAGTCATTTTTGGCATAGAGGTATCTGAACTAGGAAGCACATCTTTTACCCCTGACAAGGGGAAGCCTCCTGCCTGACTTCTCTGAAGCAGCTGAATTTCTGGGGCCACAGCCTCACTTTTTCAGAAGAGACAGCCTCACATTCCAAGTCAATCAGAGAGGCTACCTCTGTTCACTGCTGAATTTGAATTATCAAAAAGCTTTTTCTATTCATCGTTGTTCAATGACTCTGGAATTTTAAAGAATAGGACAAATTGCAGTGGCCAAATTTCTGCATTCAAAACAAACTAGCACCAAGAAGGGGATAATTAGTCAGATGAATTAGTCTGTGGAGAGGGAGTCAATCTGGGAAGCATGTGCTCAAGAGAGCAATCACAGAGCTTTAGAGATGGGCTCATGGGTGGGTTTTCCAGGGACTGGGGAAATTACTGAGGCAGCCAGACCAGTAACAGCTGCTGTAACAAAAGCTCAAACTAGATGCCAGGCCCTGTGAGCTCAGGAGAAAATACAAATGAGGATCCGACGCTGAATGCGTGAGGTGCTGACGTCAACAGTGTTGTACCAGGAATGCTCTTGGCCCCTGCGCAAACCTAGCTCCACCAGAATTCCCCCTGCCAATTCCCCGTGACTCCCATCCAAACCGTCTGCCCTTTGAAGCCACTGGACCCCTTTTGTGTTAGTCTGCTGAGAACACGAGGGGTTGGAAGTCTGTTTCCCACTTTGCATCCCACTGCACAGCGTACGGCGTCTGCAGCAATTAATCCCAACTGGCTGAGGCTGCACTGATCCCAGCTGGGGAGCAAAACCCAGCCTGGAACCAGGCAACGCGCTCCCGGTTCAGGGTTTCGTTGCAAGCTGTAGTGAAGGCCAGGTCTGCTCAAGTTCGGAAATGCTTTGTCAAACCGGGTTATGCTTTGATCACATCTGACTTTTGAGAGGAAAAAATGTGCAGTGTGGAGAGATCCAGAGATGGTTTGTTGCCTTTTTTTTTTTCCTCAGAAAAAAACCCGCTCTGTGTGTGAGAGCTCAATAAATATCCAGGCAGCTCAGGGCAGCCACAGTTGCTGGGAATTTCACTCCCATTTCCATGGGTGGGCTGGGTTGCGAGCCAGGCTCTGAGCTGGAATTTCAGGCCACAATTTGGACAGGCACGTGAAAATTTTGATCTCGGTGAGAATGAGCAAGCAGAACTTGTCTAAAGCCCCCTTCCAGATACAACTGTGTTGGAGCCATAACAAAGCCCTGTATGAGAGTTTGAACTTGGCAAGCTCAGCCCCATCTCTGAGACCTGCCTGGTTTGGGGTACTCTCTCTGGAAGGACAACTTTTCCTCTAAGACTTTCAGCTTTGTAGATCTTGGTAAATATTGTAGAAGGTGATACATCACGAACAGTTTCACAGGTCTGTGTCAGATCCCTAAAAACAACACAAATTGATAAAAACAGGTATTTTTCAAACCTACAGCAGTAACAAACACCTGAGCACTTTGTATTTTCAGAGGAGATCTGAGCCAGTGCAGGTTCTGGCAAGCAGGAGCAGCTCTATGGCCTGTTCCATGTAGCACATCACACTGAGTCACAAGGGATGTTTTCTCTGCAGAGACTCTGGGTTTCAGCAGGTCCATTGCACGTATGGCCCTGCAGAGCATATCACAGGACAAACAGGGAGCAGATGGAGCCTCAGTAGCCCATGAGACATTTCCAGCTGTGGCTCTACACGGAGCCAAAGAGGAAGCCATGACAGCTGCTGTCCCCAGGGGACCTGCCAGACCCCCAGGCATCACCTGCAAATCTGGGAGGAGCTCAGCCAGCTCTGATCACCACCCCCTTCATCACCCCTCTTTTACTTTTTGCTAAACTGGGTGGGAAAAGTTTTCCCTTTTCTACTCTGTTCTTCATAAACCAGCCTGTCTTCTGTTCAACTTCTACTCTTGTTCCCTTCTCCTTTGGTTTGGATCTCACCTGTGTATTTGTCATGGTTTAGAAATGCTACCAGTTCAATGCCCCCATTGAGACTGTCTCAAATCACATGCCACTCTCTTACTCCCCCTTCCCCTCCCTCTTCTGGCTCTGGCGGGATGGAGTTGAGAATTGGAACACAAAAGATGAAGATCATGGGTTGAGATAAGATTTACTGGAAAGAGCAATGACATAAGGAAAAAACAGGAACAGCAACAGTGTTAATTACAAAAGTACACAAAAGAGAGGGTGATTCACACGCAAAAATGCTCACCACAGACCCCAAAACAATGAAAAATGGTGGACAGCTTACCCTCCTTCTCCCCCACATTTTTTCAACCAGAAGCCGCACCCTTCTTTTACTAACCCAGAGAGTCCCTTTCCTCCACCCTCAACAATCATATGAGGTGGAATAGTTTAACATCTGTGTCATGGCCAAAACTAGGACAGAGATGCTACTCCCTCACAGAAAATATCAATGAGTGCATGCACTTTCCTGGGATCATGTGCAAGGGCAATTCTTATTCATCACCCATGCGCCTCCGCTTAAAAACCAGGCCTCATTCCATCTCAAACACAGCCTTTGCACTCAACAATTTCTACTGCAAACAACAATCTGGGATAACAATATGGGCTATATAGGCTGCCAGAGAGAATATTCTCACAGGTTATGCAGCTTGGTGAAGCTACTGTTTGCAAAAGGAAAAGCTACAGGCCTTCCAAGTCCACCAGTATCAAGGGATTCATCCTTACTCCCAAAGGAATAGCTATTATAAGGATTAAAAGCTACAGAAATAGAACGCAAGGAAAGTGGAGAGGAAAAAAAAGGTGGGGTAGGCATATTTTTGACCTACTCTGTTATCTAATAATTCTGAGAGTTAGAACATTGAAGTTTCTGGTAATCATTTGTTAGTTTTTTATTATTATATGCTTTCTCAAAATACTTGAATATACTCTACCATTTTCCCCCCACACTTTCAAGGGTTACAGAAATAGAAGGGTCTACATAGAGAGTGATATCACAGCCAGCATGGAAAAAAATCTCTGCAGCGTGGGAAGACTGAACTGAGTTTAAAAAAAAGTTACTAACTGAAGAAAGAGGAGTTGAACTTCTTTTGCCATGAGAAAAGGAACAGAGAAAAAGGGATAAAGGAAGGAAAGAAGGAAGGAAGGAAGGAAAGTAGGACAGAGCTCACTGGGGAACACAGTAACCAACCTGACTCACCAGTACTCTGGCACAAGTGCAGTGGGGGTCCACGACCTGATTTGGTGTCCCTGGGGGTCTCTTGCCCTAGATCTGGCAGGGTCAAAGCCTTCCTCAGCTAAACCTGAAAAAGCCAAGTCTGTGGTAGTGGGGGTGAAGCTATACTGCAAAAGTTTTTTTGACAGAATCTGAGAAAATATATCCTGCCCTGAAGGACAGAAGGGACAATCCTTCTGGATAAGATCTGTGGGTGATGTTCTTCGGGATACTTTCACTTAGTTGTGTGTAGCACATTGCTAGTAAGACATTTTCAAAGTGCGAATTCAGAGAGGAGAAAAACTCTAGCCAGACTCTCAGTACTGAGCTGTACCTGTCATTTTGCTGAGAGACAGAACAGATACGATCATAAGTCTGCAAATATGGCAAAAATAAGAAGATTTTTTTAATGCATGTGAAAAGGACTTAACCAGAAAAAAAAAAAGAAGGGAAAAGGTGATGTAATACAGCAGGTCTGAAAGCTTCAATACTAGAATATTTTTCAAGTCAGACTGGCCAAGATACTAAGAAATCCTGCAGAGGGACTGGGTTTGTTTTAGCAGAAAGGACAGGAGGGAGAAGGAATGATGTGTGATGCTGGGAAATCAGAATAAATTAGGTTGAAAAACACCTCTGAGGTCACTGAGCCCAACCTTTGACAGATCACCACCTTCTCAACTAGATCGTGGCACTAAGTGCCACATTCTGTCTTTTCTTGAACGCCTCCAGGGACGGTGACTGCACCACCTCCTTGGGCAGTCCATTCCAATGTTTAACAATCCTTTCTCTGAAGAAATTCCTCCTGATGTCCAATCTGAACCTTTCCTGGAGCAGTTTGAGACTATGTCCTCTTGTCTGGTTTCTAGTTGCACCCAAAGCCTTTCCCTCATTCGCTGGGCAGGTCACTTGGTCATAAAAGTCAGTCAGGTTGGTCAAGCAGGACTGCCTTTGTTGAACTCCTGCTGGATGGGCCTGATCTCTTGGTTGTCCTGTGTGTGCTGTGTGATCATACTCACAATGATCTGTTCCATAACCTTCTCATGCACCAAGGTGAGGCTGACAGACTTGTAGTTCCCTGGATCTTCCTTCTAGCCCATCTTGTGGGTGGGCATCACACTGGCCAACCTCCAGTCATCTGGGCCCTCCCCAGTTAGCCAGGACTGTTAACAAATGATGGGAAGTGGCTTAGCGAGCTCTTCTGCTGCTCCCTCAGTACCCTTGGATGAATCACATCCAGTCCCACAGACTTGTGAGCATCTCAGCAGCTCAGCAGGTCACTAACTACCTCCTGGATTGCAGGAGGTCTATTCTGCTCCTGGTCAATGTCTACCAGCTCAGGGAGCTGGTTGCCCTGAGGATAACCACTCTTAAAGACTGAGGCAAAGAAGGCATTAAGGACCTCAGCCTTTTCCTCATCCTTGGTAACACTCTTTCCTCCTGCATCCAACGAAGAATGTAGATTTTCCTTGGCCCTCCTTTTGCGGTTAATGTACTTATAAAAACACTTTTTTATCATCTTTTAGAGCCGTGGTCCAACTGAGGTTTTGCCTTTCTAATTTTCTTTCTACATGACCTAATGGCATCCTTGTACTCTTCCTGAGAAGTCAGAGATCCATTTTTTGATGTGTGAGGAAAGGGTGTCAGGTCTTTGGGTACTTTCAAAGACCTAAATGCTTTTTCTGGAGTACACATCTCTGATGGTCTGGGGAAGTTATTTCCTGAGTGAGGATTTCTTGGAAAAGGAAATATGAAGAACAACACTGCATCTAACTCCCTGCTCTCCAAAATCTTCACATTTCCACAAGAGACATGGCGTTTCCCAGCTGCCCACTGAATGCTACTCCTCCATCCTACTCCATGCCAGCCCATCAGCCTGGAGCTCACAGAAGTTACTAAATCACTCAAGTGCTTAAGTAACACGAAAGAACATGCAACAGAGGAAAGGTTACCTGAAGCCAGCTTTCATCACCAGCTCTGTTTACCTGTCCAGCGCTGTTTCCTGTACTTCACTCCCCTAACTGATCCTTGACCTGAAACAATCTGTGTGTTCTTTAAAAACCTTCCACCCAAGTGAACAAGAAATCCTGCTGATTTCAGCATGAACGAAGAAACCACTTAATGTAAGCAATAATAATGAAATCAGGCCCTAAACGTTTAGATTAAGCTACGGAAAATTGCACCAGTGACTCATTCTGCCTGGTGACTCCTCATTTAGGATGCTGAGAAATACAGCTCTGCTTGGAGATGATCTTTGTATGTGAGGGTACAAAGAGGAAGGATAAAGGATGTACATCACCTCACAGCTGAGAAGAGAGAAAACCTGCAACACATGTTGGTGCAATAGGACAGTGAAGTGCAGCAGACCTGACTT
The DNA here is from genome assembly GCA_013400235.1 of Oriolus oriolus. Classification (NCBI taxonomy): domain Eukaryota; kingdom Metazoa; phylum Chordata; class Aves; order Passeriformes; family Corvidae; genus Oriolus; species Oriolus oriolus. The sequence continues at coordinate 1,307,277 of VXBT01004523.1, forward strand.
CTTCCCAGGGTCTGTCCAGATTTCAGTCTCTGTGAAATCATAGAACCACAACAGTTCAATAACATCCCAGAAGCAGCTGTTGTGTATCTGAACAGCTGAGCAGTGCAGCCCATCTACTCAGAGTTTAGCACTTTGGTGTGCCCCAGCAGCACAGCATCAGGTGGAACAGGAGAGCTGGACAGGCAAGTGGTTATAGCATGGGGCCTGCAGCAGAGTGCTTTGAATCACAGACATAGAAAGAGAAGATTCATCAAAATAATTCTTAAAAAATAACAAAAAGCAGGGAAAGGCCTGGACAGCCCTTCCAAGCCCAAGAAGCAAACATAATCAAAGCCTTTGCAATGTGCCCCAAAGCAAGGCTGCACGCAGTGGTTTCCCAGCAGCAGTCAGGAAAGCTGGAAGAGCATAGCTGAAGGCAGGCAGGCAGGGTGGCAGGTCACCCAGCCCTGCCAGGATAGTGGGGACAGGGAAATGTGGTGGCAGCCGCTCCGCAGAGTGGGCAGGGAACACCCGAGCACCACAGAGCACTGCACTGGGGGTGGGTAAACGCTCTGCTTTTCCCAGCTTCCACAAGAAGGGAATAAAACTGACAAAATGAGAGCCTTAATTGCAGAGTAGAGACTTATCATCCCCTCTGCTCTGCACCCCTGTGGGGATGTGCCACGCAGATGTCTCTGACTGGGGTGGTTGCCAGCAGGGTTTTGCAGAGGCTTTGTCTCCGGGCTGTGCACTGGCAAAGAAATTATGGCTTTTATGAGCTCTCTAACTGCAATTGCAGCTCCAGCTTTATGTTCCTGCTTTGCTGGAAGACAGTTTGTTCCTCCTCTCCCTCATCTAGCCCTCCTGAGGAGCATAGGGGTGTTATCATGGCCCAAACGACAGATGAGGAGAGAAAGGACTGATGAGTAAAAGCACAGATTTGACATTGGAGGCTGAGGTGAAGGTATCCCCACAACACAGACAGGCATCATGACTGCAGGCAGAGTTGCTGGGAAACAAGAGAGCCAGAGGCAGCAGCTGCAGGGGAGGAATGTAACTGAGCCCACAGCATCACCATGTCCTTCCTTGGACACTTTCTGTGGTGCCTGGAGGAAGGTCACTGTCATGACAGCAAGAACATCGATCCTCCATACTGTTCAGCAAGACAGACAACTCGAAAGAAGGAGCACTTCAGTGGCCCCAGGGCGTGTGAAACGAGCAGTTCAGCTGTCAGTGGGTAGAGAGAAGGGTGCCCGAAGGACAGATGGTGTTGTGAAATCCATTCGTTTGTCAGAGGACAGACCTGAACCTCAGGACCTCTGAACCGCTCACATCTCTTTCTGCAGGGCTAGTTTTTCACTGGGAAGCAAACAGGCAGGTGTGACTCACTCAAACATGAGCTCCACCTGGGGGTCAGCAGGTGCCCCCTTTCACTGCCCCCAGTGCTTCCCTTAACCTGAGCACATTTTGCAAGGCAAGGGCAGATAGCGCTGCCACCTCGCCTTTAGCGTGAGAGGAGGTGAGGCACTAGTTAATTAATTCTGTTCTGTCATGGAACAGGAAAAATGTTGTTGTGGGTCCCCTTGAGAATTACTTATTTTGGAATATCTGGTAAATTGCAAACATTTGGCTTCAGATTAAGTGAAGTGTTTTATTAGGTGGAAATCAAGTAATTTCCCTTGAGAGGCGTTTTCTACAAGAGCCAAAGGAATCAGACAGAATGGCTGGATTCCTGAAAGCATGGAAACTGTTCCTGGGCTGCAGAGAGAGGTGGTGCCAGTTGGGCTGAACTAAGCACCTGGCCATGGAACCCACTTTGACCTTAGGAGTTACTGGAAATTAAAAGGAGCAGCTTCAGCAGAGCCAGAGGGCAGAGTAGCCCTGGTACTGGTTGTTCATCATGTAGGAGGGAATCCCGGGTTCATGTCCTTCTATCTGCCCTAATTACCCTTCCTCTTTGAGGGTCTCAATCAACAAGCCATCAGATATGCTCCCTGTGTATTTCAGGCTTCTCTTCTGAAGCCATCCCCCATTTCTACAACAAAACCTAATGTAGACCCCCTGGTGACTGAAGCGCCTGGGCAATCACCCTTTGCCAAAGGAGGCTTGGATGTGGGTCTCTCACACCAAAGGATCTTCCCTAGTGGGTGGAATGGGAAACCCAACAGTAACTGCTCGCCAGTTCTGCATAGGAACCCAGTCTGAAAAACATGAAACCTCCTGTTACAGAAACATCCCAAAAAATGGATCAGTCTACATTCAACCACAGATAGACAAAACAATCTGCTTGTTTTTACATAAACTAATCAATCATTCTGAGCAATCGGGTACTGCAGTCTTTGGCAAAATTTGAACAAAATCTGGTAAGGTGGAGCAAAAAGATGTAATATGCACATATTTCTGGATTTCATTTTTCTCATATCTTTGCATTAATTATTCTTTCCTTTAGTCAGTGATTAAGATGGACACACTTTTTTTGACCACATGCAGCTTTGTCAGTAACATTTAAATAGGCAAACCAACTGTGCAGCAGAACCCAAAGCTGTGTGGTACCAGGGAGATGTGCAATGCTCCAAGAGACATGTGAGCAAAACATCCTATGTTCCACTGTTATGTGGGATCAACGAGGTTTTTTGGGATACATGAGGGTGCTGTAAATACTAGAGGGAAGGACAACCAGATTTTGCATAAACAGCCTCAAGGTCCTTTTGTGTCAGCAGTCAGCACCTCAGAAAATTACCTCATGACAAGGTTTTCAGGGACAGAAAAGTTCTGCACAGATTTCTAGCTTCCTTGACGTAAGTACTTGCAACACACACTTACTGAACATGCTCTTCTTCAGGGCCAATTTATGCTTGTTTTAATATCCTTTCCAAAATATCTTACTGGGGTCATGGGAAGTGCTACGCAGCCAAGTCAAGTGACAAGCATCAGCATGTTGTCAGCATGTGAAAGCAAAAACAAACCATTTTTAAAGGAATTAGAGTCTAATGACTGAGCTAATCTGAAACAGTTCCAGGAAAAAAATGCTTCTGGTAAAGGAGAGAAACTAGAGGTTTTTACCTCCAGTTACTCCCCTAGGTGAAACTCCTCTGCACCCCAGATGCAAAGCCAAGCATAGCAGAGACAGCAACAGGATGGCCAAAGCAGGGATCTGGCATCAGAACATGGTATTCCCAGACTACACTGATTAGTCCATCATTTCTAGCACAGCCTCCAACAAAGCCAGCTCCCCACGTTGCCTCTGCCATCTGTAAAATCAGGAGAACAGGTGGGTTTGTCGTACTTCCAAACCAGTAATGACCAAGCCTCACAAGCTGTACTGTATTCCCACGCCTGTGAGACAGAAAGGTACTACTGCCCCCACTTTGAAAATGAGGAGCCAAGAATAGGTGAAATGTAACTGTTTGCCCGAATTGTCACATAAAACTGATGACAGAGCAGCTGACTTAAAACTAGTTGTCCTGTCTGTAGGTCAGGACTTTAATTCTTAACACCTTCCTCCGAGCCTGGCCTGAGATTTGGTCTAGAAGGTAAATACCGATGGCTGTGGGTGAGTTTTTCATTTTTCTTACAGGACTGCAGTTCTTGGAATTCACTTCATTAAGATCTCGGTCTCTGTTTATTTATGGGCAGTAAAATTGCACACAGAGAAACTCAAGCATCCCACAGCTAGTATAATGTCAATATCACTTGGAAATGAAGGCGGTAGGCATGCCAAGGCTTTAGAGGCATAATATTTCAGATTTGATTTCAGTCTATAATAGGATAAGACTACATAAAATTGGGTCACAGAGTCTCTTTAGCCAACAGTTAAACTTCCCTAGAGGTTCGTGGTTCTCTGGGGTGGGGTTTTATTCAACCACTAAATATACCTGTGACCAAATTCCCAAGAAAGCAACATCTCCTGAGTGTAGAAAATACTAACACTATATTTCGTTGGTGCTGTTGAGTTTCAAACTCATTCTGTAGAGACAGAACAGAGCAATATCTTATCAGAACCTGTAGAACAATTTTCTTTCTTGCAAAATTTTAGAAATGGCCAAATTTGTTCTGCCCTTAGTCTCCAATGGATGAGTCTCTGGAGCCTGTGTGCAAGTAAACCTCAGTGTAAATTATATTTTATACAGCAATAAAAGCAGCTGCTATCTAGGAGTATAGTGGTTGTCACAACACCTCCCACCACATCTGCTCAAAATCTCAGCAACAATAAGGTGCAAGTCAGATCTCAGGCTAGCTGTCTAATAGGGTTTCCTTTCTGTAGACATTTTCAATAGCTTGAAATGTAATTTCAAATAGGCATTAAAAAAGTTTGTAAGTTTCCTATGAAGCAGAAATCCTGTAAGATTTTATTTCATAAATACTGATACATACAAAATACTAGATGCAGGCCAGGACTTCAGTAGCTGTTGAGTAAAACAACCATAGTTGGGTCTTTTTCCAATATCATGGCTGCTCGGCACTGAATAAGGACTGCAAATGTATCTGGGAGTGAGGAACAACCAAACTGAAGAGTCACATCAGCCTCACGCAGGAACCAGTTTTCCAGGTTCTAAGGAACAAAAGAAGTCCTACTTCAGCCAGCGAGAGGATGCCGGACTGACTACAGGGCAGCAGCTCCTGGGCAAACCTCAGCAGCTTTGTTTCTGTGCAGTTCCCAGATCAAACAGGTGATACAACGAGCGAGTTATCCAACACGAGACTGACAATTAAAATTTGTCAAACTGCATATGTTTGTTTCCATGAATCATTTCTGCTTCAGCTCATACACATTTTCTAACTGCATCAGCTTTGTTGAAGCATTCCTACTCAGTTCCTACTCAGCCTGTAGAAACAGGCTCTACTTAGTTCTGCTTGCGCCCAAAATTACAATTTCTTGTCATAAAAGCTACAGGAGAGCTGTCATTAGGACCTTATCAAGATCCCTTGAGCATGCAAATGGACAGGGTAATTCTGTTACTGTCACTCATCAGCTGTAGCAAATCGTGTACATGTGCTCCCTTAACCAATTTGTCACAGTACTTAGAAACACACTGGCCCACACTAAATAGACAGCACTGACCAGCTCTGCAACCCTTCATTAATTACTGTGGAATCATAACCTAGCACAGGTAGGTGCTTTTCAGAGCAGAGCCACAGAGATCAACTTTGTTTTGGAAACAGGCACCTGCACAGTCCATAAAAGCACAGCTAAGAAAGGAAAGCATGTTCCAATTAATCACTAATGACTGACTTTCCTTTGTGTTGAACAGACTGTGTTGAACAAAGCAAACCTAGAGCTTGAAGTATTTAAACAAAAGCACATAGTGTTTTGAGAGACTATAAAAGGAAGCAATATACAAGAAATCACATTTCTGCATGTTTTCACAGTACCACCTAGGAATGCACAGTACTGGGTACAGCTGCAATACTGGGGCCATGGAAATCTCACACTTCAGCAGGCAACCTAGGAGGCATCAGATACTCTGCAAATTACTCAATTCTCTATTAGAGAGAAAACAGTTCTTTCTGTGTAACAGAAATCCCCATCACTTTGGTTCCCACAATCAAGGAGATCCTTCAGTGTGTGAAGACCATCGAGTCCCCACTGTCACAACAGTCCTTGCCAAGTCACTGCTGGCCATCAGGGATGCTGGTACCCAGAGTAAAGACAGAAACATCGGGACAAAGTGATAGGGCCTCCTAGGTACATGGTTACATCTTCTCATATGGTATGGGTGGCTACAAACACAGTGGGCTCAGTGATCTGCCCCCTCCTGAGCAGCCCCCATCCTGACTGCAGAGCAGCCTGAATAGATGTGCCCAAGCACAGAACATCCCAGGAGATGGCCTTCAAACCCACACTGAGATGACAACAGGGTGCTCCTCGAGGAGTCCTTCAGCTAGGGTATCACTTACACCTCTGAGTTCTCTTCGGAGCAAGGATGGTTTCCTATATATAACTTGTATCAGGTTTGAAGCCTCTGGATGTTACTGACATGGGGGTGACTTGGACCAAGAAGGCCCAATTTAACTTCTGCTAGATGCATTTAAGTAGATGTGTAAATGCACTGAAGAAATCACTGTGGCTCATTACTGGGCAGGGGACAGATTTACTGAGCCGTGCTCATCTGCACAACCCAGGTATCAGGCACCACATTTCATCCAGAAGGAGACAGAGCCACCATGAGAGATTTTCTCTTCCACAAGTTCAAACTTAGAAGAGTTAAAACAAAAAGGACCTCTGCCCCAGCTGCATAAATAAGCATATTTCCACTCAGAACAGAACTGAAATGGAGGTTAGATAAGCAAGGCCTTGGCAGCAGGAAAAACAAACAAAGCCAGTCCCTGCTACGCCCACTGAGAAGCAGCTTGTTTTGCCATGAAGCAGTTTGTCACACAAGATCCGCAACGACTCACTGGCAGGCAAGAGCAACCCAGCTAGGTTTCTGTGAGCCCAGACAGGAGGAGAAATGGCTCCTGGTTATGATGTTTCCAGTGTTGTGACAGGAGGGCAAAGCTGCAGCCCATCCAGACACTCGGCAGCAAACCACCAGGTAGATGTTCCCTGGGCAGAGGGCTAACCTGGAGGCTACCCTGGTTCCAATACACCATGTCAGCTGAGAACAGCAAGCCAGTTTAATCAGACCATGTAATTCTCTAGCAATCCTCACTTCCCTTAAAGAAGTTTTCCGCTAATAACAGCCCATCTTGGCTCAGACAGTAGTGGGAAGCTGGGGTTCTGCTGAGATCTCACTCAGTGATTTCAACACTGATTTGAAAGCATGAGATACGTCAGACCTAGGCAGACATCAGAGCACTCACCTCCACACACCTCTCTAAGGGATCCCGGAGGTCTAGGAGAGAGGTCTGAGCTCACCCCAACACCCCCACAGAAATTACACTGCTCGCAGTCACTCATGGAGGAGCTTCAGCCCAGCAGCCTCATGCTGCTGACAGCAGCAGCATGGCTGTGCCGAGCCTAGTTGCACCCACTAACCTCCTCTGCCCTCTGGGACACCTTGCCCTTTTTTGCCTGGGGTAGGCTAGCTGATGAACAGCTCCTTGACTGAAGGGGTGATTCAGATACAGCTCTAGCAAGAAGAAACTCTTGTGCTATGACAGCGACACAGAATGCAGCATCTCTGTTTTTGTTGCTCCAGTGTCCTTTCTCCTCCTGCACCTCCCTCCCTCTAATTTTATTCCCAGAGCCGAGCGATTGCTTTTAACAAAGATGGTTGAGTCATTTCCCAGCTCTGATATGCCATCTACCAAATGCTTCAGATGACTGATGTCTTAAGAAAGAATCCAGCCTGTTCCCTCGCTGCAGATCTTAAAGCCGCCAAAATGGAGCAATTATACCCAATTTCTGTGACAAAGAACAAGAAGTCCTGTCATTATCACAGCTTCCCCTTGGAAAGGCAGTGGGTGAGAGAAGGAAATACATGATCAGTGTCACAACAATAACAGGCTGATGCATGCCATGAACCGCAGCCGGCTGTGAGTCTGCATCAGGAAGGTGTCTCCTCTTGGGCGCAAATCATAAAGCCTACGAGAGACTGACCTGGGCGTTCCAGGAAGGCACCACTGTTCAGTGGTGGGCCCAAGGGAGCAGTGGTGCACCTGCAGAGGGCCCTCTGCCAGACAGCTGCCACTACACCTGTGGTCCGGCTGTGCTCTCAGCACGGCCTCCAGAGGACATTGGGCATGGCACACTTGACTCCCCACACCATGCAGCGTGGGCTCAGCACAGCACACCCAGGACCTCCAGAACAGGCAAGTCAGCTGTCCAGGGAGGTGCATTACTCTGCTCTGACTTTTCACCACAACACCCACCTCTAACAGGGACGAAATTCTGTCAGACAACTGCCAAGTAACCTTTGTTTGTGGCTATAGAACATTTCTCTGTGGCTTCACATCCACCGCAGGAGAACAAGTGTACCTTTGGCTTTTATTCCCTCTGATGCATAGTCCCATAAGGGATGCTGAAGGTTAACAAGGGAATTGCCATGCCTATGATCCCCAGGCAACACTGGCATCTGTTGTGGGTTCTGGTTTCTCGTGGACATAACTGATTGGCTGCTGCCTGGCTCAGAAGGTGCCTGACATGCTCCAGTATGCCTCACAGCAATGATGAGTCCTTCCCTGGGAACGAGGGGGGGAGGCAGCAGGCCCTGTTCTCTACACAAGACTCATGTGCAGCAGGTTGGAGACCTCCAGCTTTGTTCAGCCATAGTGTGAGCCTGACAGATAAAGGAAGAACAAGTAGAAGAGTAAAGGCAAGTGGACAAGTCACACTTCCCAGACCTGAGCTTCCTTGCATGTCCCTTGTGTCTGAATGCATAATTAATATTTAGAACTTGGATGCCATCACAAATTTCAACAAGAACACAGATCTTTCACCTGCCTGACCACTCCCTTTGCAGGGGGTCTGTACCACTCCAGCTTTTCCCTTCCTTCTTTCCCATCTCATTTTCTCTGCCCTCTCACTCTGCTCCCCACCCTTCTCTTTTCACAGCCTATAACTCTTCCAACTCATCACATGGACTTCTAAAACATAGGACCCGTTACACCTCAGTCAAGCACTTTCCATCCCATGGCTAAGGCTCTCCTCTCCCTGCTCCTCTCTCACAAGCCCAGAAAAGCCCCTTTCCCCACTGACTGCTGTCTCCAGTTATACACCAGTACAACCACTACCAGCCACTGCTCCTCATCCTTTGCTGTTTCAAGCTCAAACCAACACAATTTAACCACACAAGTCCAAGGCAGACTTTCCTGCTCCCATCTAACAAGTTAGATGCTGTGATTTGCTAAGGTCTGACCCTAAAAGTCAAAGACCAGAGAGATCTCAGTTCTCCCAGTCATTTCGCTGCACTCAGTCTTCCAACTCCTGACTGGGTCCAAACAAAACAAACCCATGAGAAGCCTATGGCTTGAGCCTGCCCTTTTACTGGTTCAACACTCCATATTACTGAAATAAAAGTGTAAGTGAGAGCAGAATAAAGGTAAGGACCTACACTCAGGAGTCTGGAAAGCTATATACTTTTTGTATCATTATCAGGAGACTGGCTTTGTAAGTAAGTCAGCCCATGCTTACGTTTTCAGGTTTGAGCCTAGCCTATATCCCTTGGAAGAAAGCTGTGCACACCTTCCCATCCACAAAGGAGAGTCCCAGGGAATAGCTCTTTCAGGCATTTTGTATTTTTTAGCAGTATGAATACCCTTGGACAAAAGTCATCATTGCTCTGTGGCAGGGTCACTGATCCAGCCTTGCCAAAAGTACAGCAAAGTTTTCTTTAAAGCTGAGTGCTTGTCTCCCCAGAGCAAGTCTCTGCCTCAGACACCACTGCCTGTCAACTCGCTTCTCTGTCATCATCCAAAAGAAGGAATAACAAGTGAAAATCACAAACCAGTTTGGCCTGGGAAAATTCTGACAGCTTGACAAAGGAAAGCAGAGTAAGTATCTACTTGTTTATACATTTTCAGATCTTAGAATAAAGATTCCCCTGAAAAAACATCGTGACTTCCTCTAACCAGATGAAGAAAAGAAGACGTCAGATTGTATCTCATCAGATTTTCTGGTGTAAAAGCTAAACCAAGTATTTAGATGGATGATGCCTCCAATGACAGTAATGCCCCTTCTGAGAAGCACTACCTGCATTTAAAAACACAGACTAAACCAAACCCACTGAAAGAACAGAGCGTACAGAAACTACCTACCACCCACTCAGCCTTACAGATGCAAAACAACTGAACCCACAAGGAGGAAAACAAGCAGGGAAGGCAGCCGGAGCACAATGCCTGGCTCAGGCAGCAGCAGCTGGATCACAGAGGTGGGTAAATGGCTGCACAAACACAGCCCTGGGCATGTGGTCCCCTGTGTCACCCCAGAGGCCCCTCTGGAGCTGCCCCAGCTGCCTCCTGCTCTAGCACGCTTCTCTAGCACCAGAGCATATATCTGAATATGGTACACACTTGCAGAGCTGTAGTGCCTCAGACTCCCTCGAGTGCAGTAGGTACATGCTTGGCCCCTGTTAGTTCAGACACTTCAGGAAGGGCAGCAAAACTAACATGGGAAATGGAAGGGAAAGCTGATCCAGGCGTACATTAGAAGATCCCAATAAAGAGCAAAACAATAGGATTGCATGCAATCAGCAAAGGACAGAGAAAGGGAGTTTTCCTTGAGTATTAAGACACAAAAAAAAACCCCTGATGAAGCTGGTCAAGCAGAGTGCAAGAGGCTCTTGGAGAGGCTGTGAATTCACCATTAATGAAGATATTCAGTAATCAGCCAGATGTAGCCCCGAGCAGCTTTGCAGTTGGTCTTGCTTCGAGTGGATGGAAGGAGCAGGTGATCTTCAGAGATCCCTTCCAGTCCAAATTAAATTCTACAGTGGTGTTTGATCAAAAGCTACCATTCAGCATTGGAATAAAACAGGAGCTTGGGAATAGCTATTCACAGTATTTAGGAAGAGAACTGTGAACAGAGGGACAAACCAAATGCAGAACAATTTGGAAATATTCTGTTATTAAAATAAACTCGATCAAGTAGGTTTTCTTGGAATCACAGGCCAGTCATATGCCTGACATTCCTGATACTGCTAGATGCATCCAGAATGGGAAAGCCAGACTGAGGAGAAAAGGAGAAGCACCTTTCTCCACCTTCAAGAGATGTCTTTCCTGCCCACCATGCTTTGCATGTTGGAGAGGCGAGGGTAAGGATCCGCCCTAGGAAGAGGTGGATCCCTGTCCAGTGCCAGCAGGTTCTGGCGGGCAGGAGTGACCTCTCCTGGAGACTGCCAGCCCGGTAGTCCTGCTCCGGGGACGGCAGGAGCCCAGCCACAGGCTCTGGTTGCCTCTGTTTGGCCAGAGTGCAAGAGAGAGGCCCCTGACAAATCTCTGCAGGCAGTGTCAGCCCCCAAGACACACTTACAGCAGACACTCCCCATAACATTGTCAGCCTGCAGAGAAACACATCTTTTGGAAGAACCTCTGGTTTGTATTTGGCATGAGCAGGATTACCTGATAACAAAGTGCTCTCCATTTCATCCATAAACACAGTTCTTTAAGTAGATTTGGTACAAAGGATATTTAAATCTGCAGGACCTATTCCAGTTAACCTGTCTTTGGAAAAGGGTGAAATGCAGAAAGGTGATTGTAGAGAACAGTGACAGTTATTAAAAGTAGTGACCTAATTAGTCACATAATTATATAATTACAGAAAAATTAGAGCTGGGAGGGACTTCTGAAAGTCATCCTATCCAAGCTCCTGCACAAATAGGTGTGGTTAGGTGGTGAGGCTGCTCAGGGACTTTTCTGGTTCAGTTTTAGTATCTGCAGAGACAAAAATTCCACTTTCTCTCTGGGAAAGTGCTTATCTTTTTATGAGATCAGGTCTTATTAAAACACAGCCCCATATTTGGTGACATCACTAGTTTATTTTATGTAGATAACTCTATCAGTACGTTTGTATCAGGAGTCATTTTACATCCTCACTTGACACTGTCACATGAAAACAGCAATCCACAACATTAATATTGCTCATGGAAAGCAGGTAGCATTAACCATGACAGAAAAATGGTGAGCTTGGAAAGACAAGGAGCCTGCTAAAAGCCTATCCAACATGACAAATCAATTTGTACATTATGGTGGTTAATGCATCCAAATTTGGATCACTCATATTGTAGGAAAGGATAGTTAGGGTTACATGGGTACAGTGGAAGACAGACCCTTGCAAAATAGCATCTCCATAAGGGATGATTAAAATCTGATACTACCCAAGGGCCATGGTACATAGTTAAACATGATCCTGTTGCTAGAACAAATGTGATTCTTGGACCTACAAGCACGAAAATATCCTGCAATAGCAGAGAGATGGAATTATCTTCGTATACACTGCCATTGAAACAGCAGCAGAAACTACTCCGCTGTATCGAAAGAGAATGTGTAGTTTTATGTCAACAAAAACAACACAGAAATGGTCAAGAGTTCAGGGAAGAGCTTCAAGAAAGATACAGCATCTGGAAAACATACTTCTAGCAAGAATCTGAAGAAGGTCAGTCCAAGTTTACCCAACAGAAGGTCAAAAGATGATTTGAGCACTGTCTGTAATTACCGGCACTAGAAGAAATTATAAGAAATAGGGCTTTTTAATCAGGTAGAGAAAAAATCCCCAGGAATATAATTTGATGGGGTGGTTGGAAGCCAAGCAAATTCAGAGGAATTGTAGGGAGCACTGTTTAACAAAAGCCATTAACTATTAGAACCACTTATGTAGGAATGGGATAAGCTTCCACAGTTTGAGGTCTTGAACAGAAGAAAAAACAGCCTTTTTTCAGAGATACAATGCATCTCAAGAAATGTTGGAGCAGAAATTATTGGGTGAGATTTATTGTCAGAACAGATAATCATAAAGATCCCTCTAGTCTTAAAAATATGAAAAGTGCCCAGGAAGAACAGAAAGGACCTCTGAAAACACCGAAATACATCAGAACAAATTGTACTATGTTACAAAAGAGATTTTAATTACTATTAGAAGTTGCAAAAGAAAGTGAAATCTTTTTGAAAGCCACAATTTCTTTAATAAATATTAAAAACCCAGTGAGGAAATCCTTCATGTAGCTGCCAACAACTGAAGAAAAGAGGAAGGACATCTGTAGAAAACAAAAAAGATGTCACAGAAGGATTCATTTTCTGCAAAACTTGAGTGTAAATGTAGATTAATTTTGGTACAACTGAGAGCAGCACCCTGCCTCTCATTTTAAACAAATAAGGCAGAGTTTTGTACTCTCATAAAATCAAACACAGAAAACAAAGGAAGGTGTAAAAAATACAGTCTAGAGATTGCTCAATGCTGTTGAGCTTGCTCTGCCCAGTTTTTGAAAGCTGGCCTTGTGCCTTGTGTTTTTGTATATTTGCAGAGGCTTTGTGGGTGCAGAATACCACCAAACCAGCCACTTTGTGCTGGTGCCAGCGACAGTGCACAGTTGCAGGCTGCGAGGGAGACTCAAGCTCTGGCAGAAGATTGCCTGGGAAGCGCTGTTTTGATGTGAAACCAGATGGTGTTTCAGCGGTGTTTTGCTTTGAGATTTCTGGGTTTGCTCAAATCCAGGAAACTCAGGAGGAGGGAGACCATAAGAAGATGAAAACATACCCCAAGTAACAAACAGAGTTTGCACAAGCTCCCCTGAGCACAGTCTGGGGAGAAATGTAACCCCGGCCTTTCCCACTGGAGCCACACTGGGACCCAGCGCAGAGGAGCCATGCTGTGAGCGAGGACATGCAGACAGTGGGACACCTACAAACCCAGCTCCTTGGGCAGATGGGAAAGGAAACAGGAACTCAAAACAGAATAATGCTTTACAGAAGATGTTTTTTTTTCTAAAATAAATCCCAACAACCACCAGCTGGTTCTCATTTCAGTCTACAGATGAATAGATTTCAAGCAGAAAAGCAGCAACAGATGCAGGAAGCAGAGGCAATTATCCACATGGAACTCACCCCTGGGACTTACAGCCCAGGAGGCTGTGCCATGCCAAGCTGGCCCACGGCTGGAGAGCTGCATCCTGCCAATGCCTACTGCTGCTGCTCTTCCAGCCCTAGGTGCATTCATCTGGGGCATCACAGGGCATGGCTGTGCTGTGGAGCTGGAATAAAGGCTGTCCTTTCCTTTCACGTCCTCAGAACTGCTCATGAGCTAGGGAAGTGTGCAGGGAGGCACAAGAAGAGACTTGGGACAGACAAGGCAAGACTTTCACAGGTGTCCCCAGGAGGGAGGACAGGGCCTCTGCTAACCTCTCAGTGGTCTTCTGGGGACAGAAAGCAAAGATGATCTCCAAGTTACAGATTTTACCTACTCAAGTCCCCATAGCTTTTCACAGCTTAGATGCAAGGGAGAAGAGCTGAGGTCCGTAGCCTTTCAGGAAGTATGTCACCTCTCTCCATGTGCATCTTACTCTGTGTGAGAAAGCTACTTGAAACCAGCTCCACACAGGCCCTGCTGGACTTGCCCTGAGAGCCTCTTTTCTTGGTCTGCAAGACTGTTTGACCACAAGGGTTCAAGTGGCACCAAGTGACACACAGGAGCCCTGGGACACAGCCCAACCACCCAAAGTCAAGCCCTCCCCTGCCTGGGGCTTACCGTCTCTCACGTCACCATCCCATCCTCAGCCACAGGGGTCTGCTGGTAGGGCAGCATTGGCCTGGGCAGCTTCAGCTGCAAAGCCAGCAGTGGGAAGCCAAGCAGGTAGGGAATTGGCTTTGCAAGGTGGCTGGGTGTTTCCTGCACCTCCAAGGCCCACCCCTGTGCCAGGAAGCTGGAGCTACTTTCATGGCTTTTACAGAGCCTACAAACTCCTCTCTCCAAGGAGGTGTATATAAGGAAGCTGCACTGGTGGATTAGTTGCAGCTGAGCCTTGAGGAGGAGGCAAGAGGTGGGTTGAGGCTGGGACAGGACACAGGTGTGTGTACTGCAGAGGCAACCTCAGAACGGTCTAGCCCACTATTCTTGCTCCCGAGGGCTCTTCCTGGGGCAGCTGGCTGTAGGGATGCTGCAAGGTTGTTTGATACCTGCTGGAGCTGGGGTCAAATGAGAAACAATATGGGTAGGGATTAGCACAGCAGGTTCTGTGTCATTGCCTCTTCTGAGGGTGGCCTCCTGTGTGTTTTGCAGCTGTTCCCATCCGTGCCACAGTCAGCATCCTTTAGTGCTAAGCCTAGATCATAAGCTTCCTGGGATGGACTCCGTGTGAATTTGTAATATTCATTTGGATATTGGAGTAAGGAACTCTGCCACAGTTAACGTTTCCGCAGGTCAACCCGAGTCCTTGTTATGATTGCAAATGTTTTTTCAAGTACAGCTCTTCCCGCCATGGAATGTGCGTTTAAAATATCTGTAACATACCGTGCACAGATAGATCGCTGTGTCACCAGTGCACACACACACACACATGCTCAATACTCCAGCATTGCATGCTTACATTTACCTCCTGCTCTCTCCTGATCAACAAGCTTCCAAAAGCCAGAACACTTTTCAGGTATGCTGTTCGGAGAGCAACCTGGACTTGCTAGCTAATGTCACATCAGCTTGTTGTGACAAATCAAGAGGACTGACTGGCTTTCTATGGTCCTGGAAAAGCAGGTTGTGGTTTCTGTCAGACTAAATAGCCCAGTTTCTCCGACTGTTCCCGCCACCTCACAGCTACCTGGCACAGAAAGCTGACAGCCCTGGTGAGGGAGAGGGCCACAGAGGAACACGAGACCAGCAGGCAGTAATTCTTGCACTTGTTTAGAGCGGGACTAAAAATAGAGGTTCTTGAACCCGTTTCACCGTAAAAAGCCTGCATAATTCAGACAAGTTTTACCAGTAAATTGCAGCTACAAAGGGAAAAACCCCACAGCCTTAAAAGGTCTCTGGAAGCCCATCCAAAACAGTGTTCCATCCAAGTGCCCTGTACAAGGGGGCGGTGGAGGACAGGGTGGGAACTCAGATGCTAAAGACAGCTCCGGCCTGTCGGGAAAAGAGCAAACTTCGCCCCCCATCTCTGGTGTGTGCCTGCCACCAGGACAGTATGTCCGAGTGCTCTGGACCCAGGGCAAGAGGCAGCCCTTCGCTTACTCATTTCTGCACTGCCACTCCCAGAACATGCGCACACTCTGTACTGCCTCTGCCCTGGGAGCTGGCTTCAAGGGACCTGCGGGAAATGAGGAGGAATCTTTGCTTACCAGACTGCAATGCAAGCCTTTTAAGATGAGTTCTACCCCTGTACTTATATAAATATCCAAAGACAAAACCAAACATTAAGGCCATTTGCAAAAAAACCTGAACAAGTACATCCCCCAGATACACAGACCTTTCTCCCCTCGTTGCTCAGGTAAGATCTCCCCTGTGTTCCTGCAACACTGTGCGTGTAAGGAGTTGACACTCTCCACCAGTCTCCTGCCTTCAAGTGTCATTTCTGGTTTCCTCTCCTTTTATTCCTTAAGCCCCTGCTTCCTTCCTCCTTCCTTCTCACAGTGTGCTCTCAGCACTTCCTCAACACAAAACAGAGGCCGTGACCTTCTGCAGATGGTGTTGTCAAAGATGAACTCTGGCAGAGCTCATCCCTTCTCATTTGGCCTAAAAGAGTTTCCCCACAAGTATTCAGTTTTATTTCATCAGCTACCACTTTTAGATGTTCAGAGGTGCAAACTCTCTTTTAACTCTAAATGTTAAACCCTTTACTTAAGGTTGGTATCTCGTATGGCCCCTCACTAGGTGAGGAGCAGCACCTATCCCTGAAAATGCAGGGGAGAGAATTCAGCTGAGCCAAGGTCAAAAAGGTGGGTTTATTCCCCAGTTGAAAGCATCGCAGCACTTCTAGTAGTCATGAGGATGCCCAAGCTTTAATACATAAGATTAATATCAAAGCTGACTTCCATGAAAAAACTGCATCAGTGTAAAATCCATCTTTTTAGTGAGTAGGGATAGCTGTGACAAGGCAGTTGGCACTTCAGGCTCTGAATTCAGGAGTGCATGAGTGGAAGGGCATCTGTGACTCAAACCTGTTGGTAAGATCATAAAATGTCCTTTCCAGCCTTCCCTGCAACTATTTGGACTGCTGTCTGACACTCCTGGCACCAGCACTCCCTGAGACGGGGATGCTTTCATCTGTATTTGCACAGGGGAATTTATTGAACTATTAAATCAGCAGCAGCTCCCCCACGGCTCCAGCTGGCACAACAAGTAAGGCACCAAGGCAGGAAGCAGCCAAGAAAGTGGGGCAGGGAGCCAGGAGCAGCTGCCTCCTCCATGGGACTTCAGGTGCCACCCCTGCTCTCAGCAGCACGGTCTCTGACGTGTCCTGGGCACGCTGTCACAGTGCAGGGCCTGGAGTCACGCGAGCAAAAACGCTGCTGGGGTTTCCTGGGTAGGCCTGCAGCATCATCAGAGAGACAGGCGCACTTACAGAAGGCAGACCCAATTTTTCCATTAAAGATCCACCTAGAAATAATGGGGGAAGCCCAGGCAGGGAAAACAAGCACGGTGACATTCAGCAAAACTCCTCCATTTTCATGATAAATTAATTAGTCTGGAGGCAGCGAGCAGAAGCACCCCCAGCTTGCTGCAGCAGAGTGAGTCATCCCCTACTCTTTCCACCGTTTAAAGACTGCCCTGCTCAACAGCCAAACACATCTGTGGAAACAGAGTGAAACAGAATTGACAGGAGCTAGTAGGTAAGGGCTGCCGTTTGGTTTTTGCTGGAACCCTTACACAATAAAATTAAAGGAGTAGTATTTGACTGGAAAGTTGTAACTGCCCTACTGGTGCTGAGGGGATGGCACACAACTGGTAAGTCAGGTTTATTGGCATTTTCCAGGCAACCAGTGACAGGTCACAAGACCCTGACAGTGCATGGATGGAGGTCAACAGTAGCCACAAGGATTGTCTAGTCAGCCTTCAGACTTGACGTAATTAGAAATATGATCTGCCTGCTCACCTCCGGCCAAGTCATCTTTCCTCTCACAAAGACAGTGAAATAAAATAGGGAGAAAAAGATTGGCTAATATTTCCTGAAACCTTGTTTGCATCTGCACATTAACATGTCTGATGGATTCTGTTCCTACCAGGCTTTACCCTTTTAAATAATGAAGGAACAAGAACTTAGCAACATTGTGCAAATTCCTGTATCATCCTGAAATGCTTGTTGTGACTGTCAAAACACGTGAACACATATTTTGCATGTCGTAAAACACATAACTGTGTCTCAGGTCAGGAGAGAGAGAAAAATGGATTGGTACCACTGCATTCTTGATTAAATGCAACAATTCCCCTCATCATAACAAAGAATTTATCACTATTATGCTGATGCAGGGCCAGGATCATGGATCTCAAACTGCCTCAGGTATCACACACTCAACATGCTTTGTGCATAGTACTGCTCATGCACCCCTTCTGATCTGCATTTCAGATGCCTGGTTTTGAATACAAGAGATATAAATAGATCAAGGCCAGATCAAGTGGTCTTCAAAGTCACTATGACAAATGCTGGAGGACAGCAATGCACCATGAATGTAGCAATATTTTCCTAAATTTTTCCTATGGCAACCTCTATCAGACCCCAAGATCCACCCTTCTCTCAGGGCTTTCTCCCTTGCCTGCCACCCCTTGCCCAGGGAACTCAGGCAGTAGGTCACCATACATATTATTCCTAAGATATGTTAAAATTGATTTAGAATTGATGAAAGATGACAGCCCTAGAGTCCAAGACAGAGCAACAGGGCAAGCTGCCCAGGTGCTGCCTGGTATCAAAATTTCTCCAGGGAAAGGGGGCATTTAACCTTTTAAATAATTAATCATTTAATCTTCAGCCTGCTCCAGGTTTCCTTCCCTGGGAATGCCAATTAATGTCCAATATGGCATTTTCTAAAATATAACTTTGAACAGTTTGTGAACTTGGCAAAGATGGTGAACTCACTGGAGACCAAGGAGTGGCCATGAGATGACTGTCAGCAAGGATTTTTGAACACAATTAGCTAGGGTCATGTTCTAAGCAGTGACTCAGAAATGAGTGGCTCTCTAACCTTTTTGCCAACCTTGCTTCTTTGCCTCCTAATGATTGCTAAATTGAATCTGAAGCAACCCCACTGATGACAGGAACAAGAGCTCTGATTCCTGGGAACAAGTGTTGATGACAGAGGAATCGCTGGTTTAGTAAAGCACTGGTTCCTGGGCTCTGCTCCGTCAGATGAATGTTTCTTTATTATGTCCCCAAAATCCCCTGGGCAGGGGAACATGCAGGAGAAGCACACTCGGTTATTTTTCAGAAACTTTCCCCTCCGGGCTGTCAAAGATCAGAAGGAGCTGGCAACCAGCCCACAGTTATTCTGATAAATGCTATTTGCAACTAAAAATGGATTAAAATAGCCTCTGAAAGCTTGTCTGAAGGGGAACAAGCAGTCTTCTTCAGAGATGCCATTAGCAAGAAGATGTGGAGAGGGCTATTCTGGGGGCTGCTTATTTTTGGCTTTCACCCCACTTTGTCATTTGCCCTGGCCAAATATAAAGAATAAGGAAATTATAATTAGCACTTGGGGCACTGTCGATGGGAGCAGCAAACAGGCTATGGCCAAAATTCAAACTCTAGGTGCCTCTGCTTCTTCATCCATTCCCCTCCCCACGATGTGGACCCAGGGAATCTGAGCTTTGGCCGCTGTGTCCACCAGACAGCATGGATTCTTCATTTACCACAGAAGGGTGATACATCAGGAACCAGGCACTGGCCATTTTTTTGCCTGCCTGATCCTGCTCTTAGTCTTGTGGATATCCAGATTTTCTCTTCACAGCTATCTGGAAGCAAGAGAAATGCAGAAGTTGGAACAGAGAAGTTTTAAGGGTTAACAGAAGGAAAGTGCCAATTTCCCATTACATTTTTAATCACTAAATAGCCATATACAATTAAATGGTCAAACTGGGAAGAAGAGATGAGCTGATGCTGTGAGAAGACAGGTGCACAGTGAAAAAAAAAATGGAGCCTTTGGTCTTAGAAGACAAGCTGGGTGGCAGTGGTAGGTCAGTGGTTTTCAGATTTCCAAAAGCTCGTCCCACTGCTGTAAGACAGTAGCTGACAACAGTGGTGGGAGCTTTGCCTTGGACTACACTGGGAGCAGAGTGAGTCTCTTGGCCCAATATCCACCACAAACGCAGGAGCTTTTGCTGTTTCCAGAGTTAGCTGTCGCAGCTCAGCTCTCCAAATTAATGCTTCTCAGATGGGACAACCCCACCAGATCCCAGACACCACTAAACAGAGGAAGATGAGGATCCTGTCTCCACCTGACTGGTCTGTATGCCCACCTCCTCAGCACCATGAGGCCCCCCTGGCCAGCAGACCAGATGCCCATTTCAATCTTAACAAACTTCTTGTTACCTCTTCCCAGCCTCCTGGGGGTCAGGGTACCTCATCGGACGTCAAAGGTCACAGACAGAGCGATATATTTGGGCTGCACAGTGAGGGGATACAGTCTGTCTCTTAGAATAATCCCAGAGTTTTGTACCCTTACTGCAGCCGGGACCTAGGACACCAGGTTTGCTCTTAATCACTCATGTCCTGTTCTGGTGGCACCTCGGAGTTGTTGCAGGTTTTATCCTCCATGCTATAGGTCTGAAATTAGTTTGCAATGACTGCGCTGTGTGTAGGGAGTGCTCTGTGATCTGTGGTGGGAGGGATGCAGGAGTCAGGCAGGAAATTCTTCCAGACATCAGGATACCCCACTCAATGGCAGTTCTTCTTTAAGGTACACTATGACTCAACAGCTCTGCTGTCTTTCCCAGTTTTCTACAGTCTCCAGACTCTTCCTAGGCTGCAGGAGTCTGTAGTGAGCCTACATTACCAGCCTTTTCTTATCCTAGTTGATATTCTGGTAATCATCTAGCCATGAACAAAAAATTCAGTTATAGCTGATACTCATACCCAATCCAAGGTGGCAAGCTTACTACTGCTTAATAGCAATAGCCTCCTGCCTCCGTGTAAATATATTTTTGCATTGAAAGACTTGTACTTTCCATACTTATTAGTTAATTACAAATAAGGAATTAGAAAATTAATCCTGCATATGTAATGAGTAATAAATTAATGTATTTTCCCTTAAAAGCATCATGGGTAACTGTAAGGAACTTGTAAGAAATTAGCTGTCATTTTCACACTTCTTCATAATCCTTGCCTTCCTCCTCCATGTATTTGCTGACATGATTCTGTGCACAGTCTTTCTTTGGGTATGGATTTGCAGCTTGTGGATCTTTGCACTGGAGTTCACAATACTCTGCTCCACGACTGATCTACTAGGATCCTTCCAGACTTCCTGCTTAGAAATCCACATTAACCCCTGTATAAAGATTAAGAAAGACAAAATGTCATTAGTTTTCTGTTGCCTTCCAGTTAACAGGAATAAATTTACGAAGAGCTGTGGTTCACAGAAGGAGTAGACAGAACGGGTTGTTTCAAAACATCCTTGTCTCCCTCAGATATGAAACTGCTAGAAAGGCATGATTATTTTTTAATAGTTGATGCATTTCCCCTCTCTTTTCCCAGCCTACCAAGAACACTGGAATCCCATTTTAATGCTCTTTCCTTCCATAACAGGAAGTATGGAAAGTGTTATGGAAGCAAAAGCAGAGATATTTGCCAGACCAGAGGCTTCCAGGAGCCAAGATAGCAAGAAAAAATCCTGAACTAGCATAAGATTTCCAGTCAAATCGCCAGAGCTGGGACTCAGAGCTGAGTTACGGTGACGTGAGTTACCATAAGTAACCAGCCACGCACACAGGACGAGCCAGGACTATTGCAAGGCAAATGAAGTTAAGCTTAGCCCGTGATGAAAGGCAGTAAGATGATCTGCTCATCCTGGGCTGCAGCACGTACGCTGAGACAGCTGCCCCAGCTCAGCAGCTGCACCGCCACTTGCAATGGCACGGCAAAGCCAGGGAGCGTGGGAGCCCTTTGGAACCCCGAGCCCTTCAAAGCAAACTGTCCCCTAGGGATGTCTTTGCCACAGGGGACCAGAGCACACAACAGAAGCAGGAGAGATGACCACAGGACACGCTGCTGCACCTTCCCAGAGCAGGCTGAGGGTGCACTCCTCAAACAGGCACCCTGGGAGCCAGAGGAAAGGGGCTGTAGCAGCAGGCAGAGCATGCAGCCAGCGTCAAGAGCTGTCACTGCAAGAGGAGTAGTCAGTGCCCCCAGGGTTTGGTCCCTTTGCCCTCTCACATGTCACCTCCACCCCTTTCCCATACCTGCAGCCAAGAAGGCTGCAGGTTTCCCTTTATGAAAATATTGCCTGTCCAGCCTTAGGTCAGCCACCTCCTGCCCCCATGTAGCCAGGTTAAATAGCAGCAGTGACACATCAGCTGTACTGCAAACACCTCCAAAGGTGTCTGGCTTTAGGAAGATGGAAAGCCAACACAGAATACCCAAAAATCCCCCTGGTCTGCAGGCCAGAAGCAGCACTTCATTTGTTATTGCCATGATGGCTCCAGGAAATGTTTGAAGCATGACAGGAACCATCACACTGCAGCACCAGTCTCATCACGTACTGGCACAAGATAAATGGGATGCTCTTGCCCTGTACTCCTTGATCCTATCAGCTATAAGAGAAAGCAAAGCTCAGCCCTAGAGAGGACAGAACTGTATGTACCTGGTACAGCAGAAGAGACTTACAATGGTGGGAAAAGTGTCCCAAAATATCCAGTTCTTCTTGATACTCCCCCTGTGCCCACAGCTGGCTCTGGAACAGTTGAGCTGCTGGGCTTTCATTTTACAGGGTGGTTGACTCTAAATGCTGAAAATTGTCCTGGAGACTTCCTCACCTGCAGTGTTAAAGGGATGTTTTAGTACAAGTGCCTGCCTCACTTTTTGCTCACGGCAGGGCACCGTAATGGGGAATGTCCCATAGCAAAGTTTCCTACCGTGTCCCCACACTTTGGTCCCAGGGCTGACAGACCTCACTGACCTCACAGGGCTTTTTGTGGCAAGAAGACAGGACTAGAAATTGGTGGCGAGAAATGCACTGCAAGGGATATATTTTGAGCTAGTCTAAAATTAGCGCTCTGACCCTGCTTGTTTATATATAGCAAGATCTATACGTGCACTTGCTGGCAGTAAGTCAGTGTAGGGGCAAAGACATCCCTGCAATACACGCCCCAGTTCTGCTGGAAGAGCACAGCTGTTGGGTGCAGCTCTCAGGTGGCCCCAAAACAGGCTCCCCAGGGCAGAGGGGCAGCAAGCGTGGCTGCCCCACGGGCAGAGGTGGTAGCTCCTGGCGTGAAACAGCTCTGAAAGTACCTTCTTCTCCAGGACATCAGATGGGACAAATCCACGAGGGGGAACACCACCAGCTCAGGACTGCAGCTGGAGGGTTCTGCAGCACCCTCCTGCACAGGACTCGCGCGGCCTCCTCGCAGGCACCTTGGGAGAAGCTGCAGAGTGGGAAAGAAGGCACAGTGCTGTAATGTGGAAGGTGTAGATCTTGAAACAGGCATGCAAACTCCAAGTGCAAGACTTCTGGCTTGTGGCTAACAGCTGGGCTGCAGAAGAGCAAACCCTTTCCTTTCACCCCACTGCACCCAAATACCCGCACTCCAGTCTGGCACTTCATCCAGACCCATGTGCCCTGGGCCTTTATCATGATAGCTCAAGACACATTCATTACTATCTTTAAATCCCAGTCTTTGTCTTTGCACAAGATTCTCAGTTTTGCTCAGAAAAAACCCACATTTCTTGTCCTCCTGTGTATATAAAAGTGTTTGAGTCTATTGCACTGTAGTTGAAAACAAGAAAAAGAAACCAAAATTAATACTTTGTTTAGTCTCAAAACTTTTTCTGCACATAATTCATATTTTTCACAGCCTGAAGCCATGGCTGAGCAGGCAGGGACAAATGGGGCTGGTTGCCTGTGATTCCTCTATGCGGAAGCGAACCAGGTGTCTGATCCTGTTACATCAGGACATCGCTCTGCTGAGCCTGTATGTAAAGAGTAATCCTCTCTCTTGCCTTAGGCCTCTTGAGTCCTCCTTGTGCCCATGGTATTAAACGCACCAGAAGAATTGCTTTTAAAACCCAACAGGATTATAAATACCAAAGAGCAGTTCAAAGCCCTGTACCCTTCCTCAGTGCCACATTGCC
The DNA here is from genome assembly GCA_013400235.1 of Oriolus oriolus. Taxonomy (NCBI): domain Eukaryota; kingdom Metazoa; phylum Chordata; class Aves; order Passeriformes; family Corvidae; genus Oriolus; species Oriolus oriolus. Next base: position 1,330,892 of record VXBT01004523.1, read on the forward strand.
CATAAGGTGTGGACCTTACAGACCTCCACTGGCTGGGACCAGCCCTGTTCTTGTAAGCACTTCCTGAGATGCCTGTGTGCTCCAGAATCTGGAGCTTGTTTTGAAACCATCTTCCTTCTCTGTGATTCTTTGAGCAGCCATGAAAGGCTTAACTAGTTGTGTGCTGTGCTGCCTCACCACCACCAGCTTCCCACATGCTGCTGCTGTGCTAAGATGTGGCTGTAGCAACCAGGGCTCCCAAGCAGCCCACAAATATCTCACAACATGCCTGGCAGTGCCAAGCTCCTTGGTGTCTTCCCACAGTTACGGGGTCAGGCCAGTCTGAGACTTCAGTCAGTGTGTTGGGCAGAAAACCAGAAACTTGATTATTGTGATTAGATGAACATCTATAGGTTTAGGGTGGAATGTGATGCTTAAAAGTTAGGTACAGAATCCCAAAGACATGGTGGGTCCCATTTGGATTTAGTCCTTCAGGACTAGCAAGTGCTGACTTCAGGGTGGATGTTCAGCCTTAGTTTTGCCCTCTCAGATCTGGCAGGACAACAGATTCAATATCTGGTATTGACATGACTAACTCCGATGCCTGCACTAAGCAGATAACTGAATGGAAAATGCATTAATAAAACAAAAAGGGAAATGTATTAAAGAAGAAATACATGAACAAAATTAATATAGATCTGTAAAAAGTAATGAATTAAATTAATAAATAACAGTTCCTGGAGTCATCTGGTACTGGGATCCTGTTTTCTGAAGCTATGCCCTAAATAATAAACCTGCCCTGAGCTGAGCACACTGCAGCATGACTCCAGCGCAGCCCTGCCAGCCAGTCCAGGGAAGACACACCCTTTCTTTGACAGCAGTAGCCCCATGAAGTCTGTGGCGGCCCCAAGGCCACAATAAAAGCTTCTGCCACTGCACAGCTGCACCCACAGCTGCTGCACTCCCAGGTACCACATGGTCACGTGCAGGGGAGCTTGCCTGGATAACACAGAATACATCCCTAATGTACCATACAATTACCCTTTGCTGGTTATACAGGCAAGGCCCACCAATACAGATGGCTTTCTTACCTGAAGGTTGGACTGGTTCATGGATAGATCCATCCTGTCTGGGCTCAGATGTCCTGTCACAGCAAGCCAGAGAAAAGCTCTTCTGCTGCCAGCCAGTCCCCCACACAGAGTGCAATGTGCTTCGATCCACACTGTTTCCTTTCAAAATACCAGCACCTCCTGGGAGTTGTTTCCTACCCAGGAGATAAATGCTGGATGAGACTTGTGGAAGAATTACTTCCAGCCCCAACCTGCTCCCCCAGGTTCATGCCCTGCAGACAGGATGCTGATGTGCGTGAAGTGCATACATTACTATGGTCTTTTCTTGGCAAAAGAAGCAGGCCGATAAGGAGAGAGAGCTGTACTTCCCACCCGTGCAGAGACTTCGGAAGAATCACGAATAAAACACTAATCACATTCCTCACCTCCTCACAAAATCCTCTCTGCTGACCCCTTGTTAGAAGCAGAAGTCACGAGCAAGGCCCCAGTGAGAAGCAGCAGCCTTAGGTCTGCCATGCAATGCCCTGGCTGTATTTCAAAACCCAGTATTTGATTTTATTGCTAAAGATACAAAGATATGTGGTTCCCACAGCATGAGGAGCATTTTGTTCTTTCCACTGATCAATAACCCACGACTGAGCAGAAACCCCTCTTCTAAAAGCCTTTTTGGATCCCCGTTTGCTGGAAGCTGATATGTGAGGAGCTGAGCGTTTTGTCTCCAGGGAACATTGCCCAGAGGGAGAGCTGCTGGTTGTTAAACAACAAATCCAGTTCACTGGAACACACAGAAAGGATTAACAGGCACCATTTATCTCTTGGATTTTATTTGCTGTCTTCTTGTCCCAGCTAACTGCAAAAGAAACCTGACCTCAGCCCAGATATAGCCCCACAGAAAGTGTGGAGAGCACCAAGTGGGGCTCAAAGCAGGCTCAGTGGTGTGACCAAGGGCAAAACAGATCACAGAGGACACTTTTTGATGTGTATTACCATGCTGCCCATCTGCACAGCAAGCCTCCCAGAGCCCAACCTGTCCTTCCTAGTTCTTCCATAGCCTGATGCTATCAGACATCATCTTCTTTCACAGTGTCACCTTTGGTTTTCCTAGGATACAGAGCAGTACCTGTTTCCACAGCCTCTCACAGGCTCAGCATTGCTGTGCATCAAGTATCAACAAAGATGCCCGCAGTGTCCAAGCCTTTGCAGCGTTCACCCCGGTTTTCTTCTAATCTTACACTGTTTTCCTGCCACATTTAGCCTTCCTGAAGACAGAATGGAAAAGGCAGTTCTGACACATTCATATTGCCTCCAGCAAGAATCCTTCCTAAAATGCTGAAGTTTTTTGGAACAAATAGCACTTACCTCACCTGACCATTCCAACCTTAAATATTTGAGCACCAATGGTCAGAGCCCAAAATTACCACGAGGTAATGCTGTTCTGATTTCGTTTTGCAGGAGAGGAGCAGAGTGGTACATGAGTGATTATGCTAAGGATAATATATTTGAGGTTTCTATTCCTTATTTTCCATCTCAAAAGCCTTAAATGAAACTACTCATACCTCCAATTTTCCTCCACGGAAATTTACTCCTATTAACAGCCCCCTGCACACTCAGTCTTGTCCTTGTCTTGCTGGTTGTTCCTCTGCTTCAGCACGTATATGAAGTATGAGAAACCTGGGGTAAAACCTTGGCTCTGAGGCGTGCTGTGACAGTGGCTCTGCAAGGCAAGAGGAGCCCCAGCCTCCTGCCTGAGCCTCGATGGGTGGACAGATATGTACCACGATAGAGCTGAGCCAGCAGGAGCCCAGCCTGCTCCAGACACTGTGCCTCAGCAGCACCCACCTGAATCCCTCAGTTTATTACATGGTCACTTCAAACTCCTGGGGCAAGAGAAGACCCCAGATATCTCTCCCTCAGCCCAGAGAGATAAGAAATCAAAGCTTTAGGTTAAGTCCTTGTGAGATTGCTGCTAAAACACAATGAACACGATCCAAGAGTGAGCAGTGGTAATTTGAGGGCTTTTTGTGCTCTTTTTATGGTTTTCAGTTTCAAGGAGCACAAGCGCTTGCATTGTGTGTTCGTAAGTTCCTTCTCACCCACCCAAGGGCTGATTTTGACTTGTCAGAAGTGCCTCTCAGTGCCAGTGCCATTGATGGCAATCACCTTTCCCCTCTGGTTATCTCCTCAGCACTAGCCAGCTAATATCCTATGCTAATTACAGAGTCACAGAATCAGCTAGGTTGGAAAAGACCTTTGCAATCATCAAATGCGACCTACGACCTAACACCACCTTGTCAGCTAGATCATGGCACTGAGTGCCACATGCAGTCCTTTCTTAAACACCTCCAGCCTACAACGACTCCACCACCTCCGTGGGCAGCCCATTCCAACGCCCAATCACCCTTCCATGAAAAACTGCTTCCTGATGTCCTCGTTCCTAACAAGAGGATACACACACAGCATTCAGATGCTGTGAAACTATCCCACCTGTAAAACCCCAGTGGCTTTTCAGTTTGAGGTCTATACACTGGCCATCCGTGAGAGCCTTGCCCACTCTTGCCCTGCGGACAGTGCCAGAGGCTGCAGGTTCCTCCACATGGGTAGGTTTTCAGTGCCATGTGTAGTGCTGGCCCTCAGGTGCTGGAGCTTGCACATGGCTTCCTGTGAGCTGCACAGGGCACCTCTGATCTTAGGGGATTTACGTATGGAAGCACACGGAAATGTGTGCATCAGGCACGCGCTAAGGGCACACGTTTCTGGACAGCGCACGGAGCTGTGCGTGTGGGTCGGGTAAATATTGACACAACAGCTTTCTCTTCAGCTCAGTCTGGCCACAGCAGCCCCAGACTGCAAGGAGTCTTTGTCTTCAGCTGGCAGCTCTGGCTTTGGCAAGGGCCAGATGAATCTGCTCCAGCAGCACAGACGCCCCACAGCGAAACTGGGCTGGAGGCTGCTTCTCTCTTGGAGCTGCTTGTGCAGCTCATCTTCTGCTGCACACAAAAGCCTGTCGTTTTCTTTGGAAGACAAACCCTGTGCCGTGAGGACACATTTTGCATTCAGCATAAACATGCAGCACAATGGTAAGCAAAGCTGTGGGTTTGTGTTTGTGCACTCAAGCAGGAGTGCTTGGGATGTGCTGGGTTTGTGCTCCAGCATCTGTAAGTGGTGGATAAAACAAGAGGGCCTTGTGGTAGGTTGTAACCTGTGTTTTACAAGGTGTGGGCTTGTGGGGGTGTTTAGGTGTGTTTGCAGGTGGCTGGAGGATCTCCAAGGAGCTGCAGCGCAGTGAGAGCAGCTGGGGCTGGCACTGTATTCATCATGCTGGAAGAGCAACGCACAGGGGTCAGAGCTCTTCCTGAGCTTTCATCAGGTGAAAGCATCCCCAAAGGCAGGCAGGGCGGAGGCATGCTGGACATGGATGTCTGCACAGGAAGACTTTAAGCAGACCTGTGGCCCCATGGCTCATGAGCGAGCAGCATGCACCCCCAGGACAGGAGAGTGTCTGTGCTGTGGGCAGCTCCCATGTTCCCACACAGGTCCTCCTGCCTTTTGCTGCAGCAAGGGAGCCCTAAAGCTTTCCTAGTACAGCAGCATTAAGTAAGAAGTCTCAGCAATGTTTTTTTAAAGTCTGAAGGTTCTGACAGAGGCACTCGAGCAGTTTTACAGGAGTAATTGCAAAGGTTACCTCAGTCCGCTGTTTCTGCTGATGTGTGGCAGCAGCGTTTCCTTCCAGCCCTCTGCCTTCACACCAGGCTGTCTTTGCTGGGCCTGAAATCAGTGGTGGCTCTAAGAGTTAGAGGCAAGAGCAATTCCCCCCTGAAAATTGCTGTCTCTCAGGTGAAAGAAACAAAAGCAGAACATTGTAAAAATCTGACTTTAACTGTCACTTGGGCATCTCCAGCTGCCCTTTTTCCCAGGTGACCTCCCCCCACATGGCCCACCCGCTTCCCCCTGTGCCAGCACCCTTCCTGGCAGCACTGCCTCAGGAGGCTTGCACAGCTCCAGGGTGGGGAGTGGGATGCCCTCACCCACTGCAGCCAAGAGAAGGGCAGCGTCAGGCCACAGAGCTGTGCCTCCCAGAAGATACTGCTGCAGTACAGGCGCAATTAGATTTTTCCAGTTTTAATCAAAAGCAGGCATTTAAGCTGGGTAAAGAAAAATCAACAGAGCAGAAAAAAAAATTACAAGTAATTTCCTGGCCAAAGAAAAAAACAATAAACTCTGTAACATTTTGACAGGAAATACTTACTTATTAATATTTTTATTTAATTCTGTGTGCTGTGGCAGTCAGAGATAGGATGAGAGATTTCCATAATGCATCAAGCATGACACAGAGGTTTTTTCAGGCACACACAAGGTGAAGCCAGTGGAAGGCCTGATTCTGGCTGAGGCTGCATCATGGGAACTGTGAAATGAGGCTGGGGATGAGGGGAGAAGCCTCATCCCTCTCCAGGGCACAGGCAGCCCTGACCCACTCTGCCCATGTGATGCCCCCCTCATTAGATGGAAGCTGTTGGCCAAAGCATCTGTTGGCCAGGACACTGCTGTGAGAGCTGCTTGCAGATCAGTGCCACCAACAAGCAGAGGGAGGTGGTAAAAATAACCCCTGCTTTGAGAACCGTGATGTACTTACAAGCTGCTAAGAAGGAGGCTGAGCCTGATGGGCTGTCCCACTTGAGCAGGCATCAGGCTGAGAGAGAGATAGGAAAATGGAAAAAGTGAATCTGCTGGGGCACGGAGACAAGCAGTCTCTGGGCTGTAAATCAGAGCTGTGAGCATGGGGAAGAGAGGGGAGAAGCAGGCAGGCAGTGCAAACACTAAGCAGAGTTACAGCTTTCCGCAAAGTTTGTTCATTTTGGGATGATGGCAAAAAAGAGCAGAAGATTGTGCGATGGATGGGGCATACGGCTGTGGGAAGAAATGCTCAGCTCTCCAGTTTCAGCACTGCTTCCTCAGGGCAGGTTATATTCAGCTAGGAACATTAACAAACCATAGCTTTGCAAAACAAAATGTACTTGGGAAAAGCTGTGCTAAGCGTGGTGTCAACCATATTTGTATTTTGGGGAACACACCGCTGAAAGAGGCAGCTTTCTGTGGGCTGGACAGCATACACTCCTTTAACAATGCCAGGCTGGTGTTTTGCAGGGACATGATGGCAGGAGGTGTGAGGAAATAGTCCCCAGAGGTCCTGAGTCTTGTCTTCCTTTCCACACAGCCCTGACAACGTGTGGGGAATGAACCGGGGCAGCCCGGGAGGAGCTCGGCACACAGCTCCCAGTCTGCAGCGAGCCCAATGAAGCCCAGAGGAACCAGCTTGCTGCAGTCTGGCCTGGTGGGTTTTCCTTACAAACCTCGGGTCCAGCATTGTCTTAAGAGGTTCACAGAGGACATGGCAGCATGTTGAAAGCTTCAGGTCACAGAACCCTGACTCGATGATCCTGGTGCATTCCTCCCAACTCAGCATAATCTATTATCCTATGATTCTATAAGCCTTAAGGATGGGCAGGATCCAGAGGACTCCCAAGAGCCTGTGGATGGGCAAGGGAGCCCTGACACTTCCTTGTTTTAGCAGCATCTGGTGTATTTAAAATCTGAACAGTATTTTTAAAAAAAAGCCTGAAGACCCTGTCAGAGGAGTGCAAACAATTCCTGCAGGAAAGCCAACAAGACCTCCCAGCTCCAGGGATTTCCATAGGGAATCCTGCTCCTGCCCATAGAGTGCCAGAGACCACTGCAAACAGCAGCAGCTTTCCTTTTCAGCCTGCCTCCCACTCAGATGCTCCTGACCTTCTGAGACTGTAAATCTATTCTAAAATGCAAGGAAACCGCAGACACAGGTCTCCTGGGGAAGCTGAGCAAGGAGGGGACTTGGAAAGCTCTGAGCAGAAGGGTCCAATAGGCTCAGCAACACAAGGACCTTCTCTGGATTTTCACTAGCCTGGTCAAGCCTAGCAGATAAGGAGCAGGAAATACGTCAAGCCAAGCTACAGAGATCAGCCAAGACCTTCACACGTGCATGAGTTTGTTTGTGTAGGAAGCAGGGCCATCACACAGTGATAAGGGCTTTCAGCCCATGGTGCATGAGCTAGGAACGTGCTTGATAAAAATAGGTACTGCACATTTGGTAACAGCAGGGAAAAGCATAATCCTGGCTTTTCATGTACAATCCCAGTCTACCTGTTACTATTGTCTGGGCTCCAGCCGTGAACCCTGAGCCAAATTCTGGGATGATTTATTTCTCGCTCAGTATCATTCCGTTTATTGAGTGGAGTTACTTAGTCATCGCAAAATTTGGCCCAATTCTTTTTATTTGAACATCTATTTTATTTTTGTAATCATGCCCCCGAAATGTTAACCCTGCAGCTTATGAAAATAACCATTTTCTCTAGCAGGACCAACATGGCATTTGGAAAAGAACTGTATGCTAGCACTCAAATTCTGCTTTATTTAGATATGTTCTGGAGGTGGTGCTGATGCGCACTTGAAGATCAGTCTCCAAGTGCCCACACAGGAATTAAACACAGGAAAGGAGATAAAGCTCATGTCCATAGGGACGCAGACATGGCAGGACAAGAACATAAATCTTTGCTTTCCTCTCATAAATCTGAATTTCCAATCGCTTGAAAGCAGACAAACCTGTCAGCACAAACACCCACAAATGCACACACCAGGCACAGCATCGCTGCGGGGCAGAGAGGGGCAGCACAGGGACAGGCAGCCTCTCACTTCAACCCACCCGTGACTGTGCCCTGCCAGCTGGGGGGTCAGTGCAAGCAGCCTCGGGGGGGCCTGGCTCCTAACAAAACTCTCCCTCAGTTTTGGGTGTAACACAGCGTTTGTGCAGCAAACACCACGGCCCTAACACTGCCCTCCATGGCAGGTACCTGCAATGCTCTTGGAGGGAGCATGCCAGCGCTAGCTCCCTGCTGGATCCCTGCGGGATTCCTGGAGCCGTGTGGGCAAGGGGCTGTTGCTCCACCACAGCCATGAAGAATTCCTCAGCCAAGAGTTTTCCACCGCCAGCAGGGGAGCATTGGCAGGGGATCGGCACCCCTGACCTGCCCTTGCTCTGCCTGGACAGACAGCTGTGGGTACCACCCAGGATGGGCCAGGCAGATGGACTTTCCCCAGAGAAGTGTAGGCAGCCAGCACAGCTGGGCAGCAGTGCAGGGGCGTCCAGAGGCTGCTGCCATTTGGATAAAAGTCCCTCACCCTAGCTGTAATTGTGGCCACGTGGCTGCAGGGCAACACTAGTACATCCCTCGGGAGTGCCCACCTGGCTTTTGGACACCAGTGGTTTGCAGAGCCTCTGTCCCCCATCCCCACTTGATCACTACTAGCTGCGCATAAACCTGTCTCCTAGGAATCTGCCTAACTGCATTTTGAGTGGGCTGGTCCTTTTGGCATCCACAACATTCTTGGACAGTGAATTTTGGGATTCTGTTATTTATTTATTGCACAATGGATGTATTTCCTTTTGTTTGTCCTAAACCTGCTGTTTATACACTGCTTATACACTTATAACTTATACACTGCTCCAGCTTTTGTATTGTCAGAAATAATTAAGAAGATCCTCAGTGATCAAAAACGATTCCTGCATCTCCCTCCTTTCTTCATATTTGTTTTTTTTTTTTTTAACTGAAATGTCCTACTCTTAAATCTCTGTTCAACAGCAGGAAATATAGATCCTTTTTGGATTTTTTCTTTTTTAATTACTAGACCTAAACAGAATATTCATGATACCACACCAATGTCATTTTAGATGGTTTCCAGATTAGGATTTTTGCTTTGCTCTTGATTTCTTTCTGTCGTAGTTTAACCCCAGACAGATACCAAGCCCCACACACTGACTCCCCATCAGCAGGTTTGGGGGGAGAATTGGAAGGGTAAAAGCTGGAAAACTCATGAGTTGAGATAAAGACAGTTTAATAGAGAAAGCAAAAGCCACACACACAAGCAAAGAAAAGCAAGGACTTAATTCACTGTTTCCCATGGCAAAGCAGGTGTTCAGCCATCACCAGGAGAGCGTGGCCCTATCACGTGTAATTGTTACTCCGAAAGACAAACACCATCACTCCAAACATCCCCCTCTTCCTCCTTCTGCCCCCCCTTTACATGCTGAGCATGATGCTGTGTGGTCTGGAATATCCCTTTGGTCAGTTGGGGTCACCTGTCCCAGCTGTGTCTCCTCCCAACCTCCCATGCACCCCCAACTCCCTCACCACCGTGGCAGCATGGAAAGCAGGAAAGGCCTTGGCTCTGTGTGAGCCCTGCTCAGCAAGAACAAAAACATCTCTGTATTATCAACCCTGTGTTCAGCACAAACCCAAAACACAGCCCCATACCAGACACTACGAAGAAAGTTACCTCTACCCCAGCCCAAACCAGCACACTTTCCTGGTAACTGTCAACATTCTTATCACTTAATAGCTGCTGAGCAACAAGTTGACTTCAGACTACCCGCAATGACTCCAGCATTTCTTTTGCCATCAGTAATTGCTGGTTTAGACTACTTTGTATTGAATATATAGTCAAGTATGCCTAATTTACAGTGTTGCAGGGAACAGGGTTAGATTTCATGATATTGTCTTATTTTCCTTGAGTGTTCACCTCAGTCTCCTTTAAACCAGGGGTCCAAAGACTTTCTGGTGACCTTCCTTCTTTCGATGTGTTTGCAGAAACTTCTAGCCTTTTACAAGCAATTCTTCAGAATCTTTTTTTAAGCATGTCTTTACGATTTCACATTTAACATCCCAGTATTTATGATCCTTTCTGTTTTCCCCCTTTGGACATGACTTATGCTTTTTGTAGGATATCTTTTTAATTCTAATAATATTCTTTCATCTACTATTTAACTATGCTGGCTATTTTTATTCTTTTTGAAAAGTCTTTCTGGTAGTTTATCCATTTATCATGGACTCCTAATATCCAGAGCCTAGATATCCTCAAGCTTTTTTCACTCTTTCGGGTTCTTTCAATTTTCATTCTTGAAGCTAAGACTTTAATGTAGAGGATGGGGGGAGGAAGTTTCACCCCACAGAGCAAAGAAATTTGAATGCCTGATTATCTCTATTGCAAAGTGCCTCTTCATTGCATCTGTACATTCCTTGAGCAAAACCAAGAGCTCACTGCAGCTTGTAGGTGCTCAGACTTGTTGCTCTAGGAAGCACAGCTGATAGGCATAGTACAAAAACATCCTCTTTTCCAATATTTACTCAGTCTGTGTCAAGTAAAGTGAAACCTCTTGTTACTGCTTTTTTGGCTACCTTTGTACACTGTCGTTCTGTCAGAACAGCTCATCCCTTGCAGCGTCCCCTCTGGGCGCTCAGTTTTGGAACCTGGCCATATACAGATCCTGTGGAGACAGGACATCTCTGCCTGTAAGGACTCTGTGCTGCTTGCTGGCACTGTTCAGCACAGGTTTTCCTTCACTCGTTGACCTGGTCAGCCATCATGCATTTCGATGTCCAACTGGTCAGTTCCTTTCCACTAAGCTCCTGAAGCAACCACATTTCAGCTCAGGCACGATGCTGCTCTCTTCCCTCAGATGTTTACAGGAAGTCTTCCTTCCTCCCTGATTCAGACTCACATTTATGCTGAGAAAACAGGCCCTTTTCTAATGCAGAAACACCATGGGATCCCTGCATAGCAGAGGGAGGAAAGCCACCAGGCTCAGGTTCCTGAGCAAGGGACACCTGAGAAGGCCACATGCAATCCCAGTAAAGTCTAAATACCATTCATCAGCTTCCTCAGCCTGAAATCCAGTTCACCAGCAGTGGCAGAACACTCTTTACTCCCCAGTTCCTATAAATATCTGCTGAGCAGCCAAAAGTATGTTTGTGTCCCCAGTGAGCAGGTGCCTCTAGCCAGCCAGGGGCTGCACGCAGCCTCTGACAGGTAACAGGGGAAATGGTTTCAAACTGAAAGAGGTCAGGTTTAGGTTGGATATTAGAAAGAAATTCTTTACTATGAGGGTGGTGGGAGCCTGGAACTGGTTGCCCAGAGGAGTTGTGGATGCCCCATCCCTGAACGTGCTGAAGGCCAGGTTGGATGGGGCAATCTGGCCTAGTGGAAGGTGTCCCTACCCACGGTAGGGGGGTTGGAACTGAGTGATCTTTAAGGTCCCTTCCAGACCAAGCCATTCTATGATCCTATGACTCTGGCCTGGAGGGGCTGGGACTCCATGCCAGGCTCTCCAGCAAAGCAAAGCCTGCTTCCTTGACACAGGTGATCTCACCACACAGCTGGGATTTTATAAACCATGACATCACATTGCTGGGCATTTGTCCTCTGAATAAATCCACATCCTTCCCATTTGCCAACCAAACATATCTCCCATGGCTGCAAACCAGAAGATCTCCATCTGCATGGATTAATGAACCAAGCCTCATAAACTCCCAGCTCTCCTACATGGAAACAGAGGTCCAGAGAGAAGCAGTTTGCTCAGGGTCAGGCAGTGCATCACTAACAAGATCAGGAACAGCTCTCTCTTCCCTGACCCATGTCTCTTCATCTGTCCCTGAAAGCATGAGACCATATTCTGTCCCTGAACAAGAAGGAAGCTCCAGGAGGCCCAGCTGCCAGCACCCTTGCTCCAAGACCTGGAGCACCTTGGCATCTAAAGCTAAGCAGAAATCTCTGCAGTCCTGACACCTTCCCTCTTTTGTCTGCTTGCTTCATCTATATGGTAAAAATACATAGGGACACGGTATCAGGAAGTAAACACACACATAGACACAGTCACAAATTTCATAACTAAACTCATAAAACCAGTGGATTTGTTATTTCGGTTGGATTTTCTGGGAGAAGGAGGAGTTGGTTGATAACTCCCTAACTCCCACATTTATTTTGGGAAAAAGAACCGAAAAAGTCACGTAAAAATGCCAATATGCTTCACAACTTGTAAAAGCAGGCAAAATTTAATTCTTCAGCTCATTTCATTGGATCCTGAGGGTGCATAAACTATGGGGTGCTACTAACGGAAGCTGACTAAAAACAGGCTCTTGTTTGCTGTCTTAGGCAGGCGGGCCACGTCCAATTCTGCTCTAAGTTTGGGTATTTTTGTCTTCACTCCTCTCAAGTGACAGAGCTGTGTCTTTCCAGGTTTCTGTGCTACTGCATCTTTCTGCTCCTTCAAAACCCAACCATCCAATCTGCCTCCAAAGCACAGGGAACCTCAGAGCATACTTTCCCAGCCAATAAATGCCAGCCACTTACAGCTGAAATGCATCCAACTTCTCTTAACAGCAAATATTTGACAGTAAGCAGGTGTGATAACCTATGTTTCCAATGCTGCTTTCCTTCTGCTTGCTTTTACACAAGGAACAGTGAAAAAACCATGTTACCTTGCTGAATTTCCCCTGAAACATTCGAGTCATCAGACTGCAGACTCCCTCAGACATTAGAGGTTGTTGTGAAAAAAGCCTGAAATGTATCTTTAACCATCACGGTCAGGACCTCCAAATATTTCTCCAAGGGAAAACACTCACTTGCAGGAACCCAAGATTAAAAGTAACAAGCACATAAACATCCTTCACGTGGTTTTGTATTAGCCAAGAGCTGTTTCACAAGCGAGCTGTGCTGCCTGCCTCCCTCTCTCCCTCCTCGCCAGTCCCCTTCCCTCCTGCCCAAGAAAGGTCATTTTCTTCACAAGGAAAAAAAAAAAACCACTTCTACAGCAACAGTATTTTAAATCACACTAAGGAAGAAAACCTCCCTTTCACCAGTTCCTAATAAATAACTTCAACCTCTTCAATGCAAGCATTTCCAAACAAAGAATCTCTGTTTAGGTCAGAGTCATAAATTACTGAGGTAGATCTTGTTTTATTTGAAATCAGATCCAGGTGAACCACAGCCTGGTTTCAAAAAAAGTCTTCTGCAGTCTCATATTAGTATGGACTGACGGAGGAGACAAAGGAAAGCCCCCTCCCCTCTTGCTCCAGTTCCCCCAGCCTTTCACCATTGCTGCTGTTGGCTCCTGCTCCATGTGGGTGAAGGGAGCAGATGTCCCAGCCAAGTACACACACATCATTCACACTGCTTCCAGAACACAAGGATGGTTAAAGTTGTGGAAGGTTGTGTGAAACCTCAGAGTACCCCAGGCGTGATGGAGCAGGGGAGAAGTGTCTTGGACATTTCAAGCCAGTACAGAAACTTGCTCAGCAACATCAGCAAATAGTATGAAAGCAACAAGGAGCAAATCCAGACTGACTCCAGAGAACAGGTGAACCAAACCAATCTGACACCAGTGCAGCCAAAATCAGGATCTGTCCCTAAGCTATTTGTAACATTCCATGACATTTGCTAACATGGGAGTCATAAATGCATAATTACCAAGTTCCCACATTTAATAGCCTTAAAGCTGATACTCTGGCACAAGAAAATATTACATGACTCCAATTTCACAGCTCTTGGTTTTGCAGGAAGTATTTCCTTCTCCTCTGCCAGCAGTTAAGTAATTGCACTGTCAGTTAAATATCTGGAGGTGCTTTGTCCTACAGTCGAGGGTTGGGCTGCTCTGCCACTAGCAGCACTCACTCCAGAGTACACAGACCGGGCACAGGGACACACACACACACATACATGTGGTAAGATGCTGCTTGAGAATTAATTCATTCCCACAATTAATTAATTCTTCCAAACTCAGTCACCTGACCTCAGGTGGCTACTCAAGGAGAAGACCACATACTACTTGATAAAGCCCTCAGGGCTGACCTGGTGACTTCCCTGTCCTCCTGCTTCAGGAGAAGGGAGATCCTTTTGCTGTGTTGTTACAGGACACCTGACTATTTCCTGCTCAGCACGTAATCTTGCATCTTTACAGCTTAAAAAACTACCCTAAAGTTAGGAGCTAGCCTTGCTGAAACACTGCTCACAGCTTGCAGACTCTACTTAAGATGGCTGTGAGAAGTCAAACTGTGAATCCAGGGCACCATCACTGCACAGGCAGTCTGAGCTCTGCTCAGGGGTTTCAGGCTATCTGCACCTCCCCAAGGTTTTTTTTCCCACAGAAATGCAAGCCCCGTGTACAAAAGACAGCCTAGGCTGAGCCATGCCATGGGAGCTGAGGCTCAAGCATGGCTAGACGCAGCCTGCAGAACCATGCTGGTCTCTCTGGTGGTGGCTCAAAAGCCTAAGACCAGGGGCCATGAAAGCTGAGGTCCACCCACACTGCCAGGGAGCCAAACCTCATGGAGGGCAGCCAGCAAACTGCTGGCACTGCTGACATTTGAGAAACCACAGCAACCAGATTTGCTAGAGCTCACCCGTCGGCCTCTCTTACACTGCAATTTGTCTGCTGTCAGCCTGACAATTAAATAGATGCCTTGGTTTGTGTTTTGTCCCACGGCTCTGGTGTCACTTTGGAGGTTAGATAACAACAGTGTGGTGCTTCTTACCAACAGCAGTGTCCTGCAGTCTGTCCGCTGTGCTCCTGCAGGGTCAGATCCCCAGCACTGGTAAGGGTCAGGAGATGTCATCACTAACCAGCTCCAAAAGCAAATGCATTTTCAGGATCCCAGCACAAAAACCTGCAGGAATTGCAAGCACCTTCTCATATTTATTCCTGATAACAACTCCACTCTGAAGTGTTGCCAGCGAATTATTAGAAACCCAGGGATGAGAGAAGTTATGCAAGAGCAGAACTGGTGCATGCACAGCTAGGAGAGGAGATTGTCCTCAGCCTCTAGAGGTGGATGCTAAATTGCACCCAGAAATCCTCCATTAACTACTGAGCAATGTTAGCTAAAATGATTGCAAAAAGAACAGAAAAAGCTTTCTCATAAGATGTACAGAGAGGATTTTTTTTCTCCTGATTCCAGCAGATCAATGATACTGCACTGTTCAGATCCTCTCTACACTGGTCAGGGCAAAATAAGGCATGGAAGTACAGACCCACCACACCAGCATGATGAGCTTTACAATAACACAGCATTTAAAAACAAGCACAGGGGAGAAATGCTGACAGGCATGGAGGGGACTGGACACAAAACAGAAAGAGAATAAGAGAATTGCTTTCAAGTTCAAGTTTTTACTGAGCGGATGAACCTCTTGCCACGAGGACAGAATGATTTACACATAAAGTGATATGAAAATAACAGGCAGTCCCATTAAAGACAAATTCTCCTCTGCAATTTCCTGTAATTTGGAAAAATAGTGTTGAAGACACCACTGGGGTGCTCGGTCTCGCCTCTGCTCTGAGACACGTCCTGCTGCACCACGAGCATTTGACTCTCAGCGCCTTCCTGTGCAGATAAGGAATGCTCGTGCCTACTCACTGCCATGCTGAGCATCGCTGTAAGCGGCATCTGTTGGATGCTTTTAAGCTGTGAATTGCTGAAGGGAAATGTACAACCCACATCTCAAGCCTAGGGAATGGATGACAGACTCAAACCCCTTTGATTCAGTCATTACCCTCACTAAAGTGAATTTAATAGGTCTTGCTGCAATCCTTACAGGACAGATAGACATGATAATCATGGTGCTGAAAAAAAAACTGCAAGAGAAACCTTCAAAATTAGCAGCACAGGAAGACTGGGAGGGAGGTTTATTTTCCCAGCTGCATTCAGGAAGGCCTCTCCAGGACATAGCTAAATCACCCTGGCTTTTCACCCTTTCGCCTTGATTGCAACTGTTTGGAAGATAAACACTAGCCTATCTTTAGCACTGGCATCATGTTGTTCACTCCGAGATGGAACAGAAAAATGTTAACAAAGAACAGTTGAAGAGAAACTCATTTATTCAGCCTAACCGCTGGAATATCACATTTTCCTCAAACATGCTACAGCAGATTTTCAAATATTCTTTGCATATGCATTAACATCTACATTTGTCTCTTGAAACAGGAAAGGGAACACAGCTATTCTCACCCTTCCAGGAAGAGAGTATCCAATGCTCCGCTGCTGGCTGGTGCAGTACAGCCTCCCGTGCCTCCTGCGTGGTAGCAGCACAGCTGCACGCTGAAGGAGGGATGGGAATGGCAATGGTAAAGGGCCTGCTAGCAATCCCAGCTGCTAAACAAAAATTAGGAGCCAGGACAAGGATCATGTGCTCACAGCCTCTTGCAGCTACCCCACACTTTGTGTATCACAGGGATTTGTACCAGACCTGAAAGCAAAGGGAAACTCAAAAGTAGCCTAAAACCTGCAGTATGGGAAGGACGCTATACAGTCTCTGGAAATCTTATGGAGCTTATTAGCTGTGTACATTGTGCAGCACATAGGCACATGGCTACAGCGTTCCCACGGATGCTGCAACCCCCTTCCCAAACCCAGAACTCCCAGAACTGAAGCAGTGTTAGGAATTTCTTGAGGAAAATTAGCCCAGCTGCTGGTAACTGATCATGTCTTACTGATTCCAGTTTGCCTGCCTGACTGAAAGTTGTTCTGGAGGTCAAGTTGCTTTGCTTTGTGCATAGATGTTATGTACGTGTGTACTAGGCAGAGAAGGCAGCCATGAGGGTCTAACTGCAAAGGGAGACAAGCTGTTTCACAGGCTGCATGCAGGGAGACACAGGGTCATTTAAATGCTTTTTTATGAGGAGGTTGGGTCAGAGCCCAGACCTGTTTCCTTACCTGCTGAACTGCGTGCACAACTCTCCCCTGGTGCTGGAGGTCAGCCGGAGGTGCTGGTGCTGCAAGGGAGTTGTGAAGGACCCGTCCAAAAACAAGTTTCACCCCATGCCCCCCAGATTTTCCTCAGCTTTAAGCTGAGGAGACAAGCTTTGGTTTTGCTGGAGCCCAGAGCCAGTCGCACGGGTCATCTGCTGTACTTCAGGGCCCAGAGGGTACAAGTCCATTGTTCTAGTCCTACCAAGACACCCTGTTCACCAGCACCGTGTCCATCTCCTTGCTCTGCCTCAGCCCTCACCTCTCCATACTGAGCAGTATGATTGCACCTCAAACTACAACATAAGAAACTCCATAAGTCCCCAGAAAATCATGCCAGAGAAATATTAGCTACAGCTCAATATCAGCTAATACCTACTGATTGGGAAGTTTTAATAGCCAGAGGCTTGCCTTGAAGGAAGGTGCTACCACAGGATTACACTATTAGCACAGGAATGTTTCAAGAGAATGGAGAAAATACAGGCAGAATATTCCTAGTCCAGGAATTTGCTTTCCATTCTGCAGAGAGCTTCAGATGCTCTTCAGCATACACCCCACAGACAGAGAAAATCTTACATGCACCTGCACACACACACACATATGCAGCAGCCCAACAGAAGCCTCACTCCTACAAATTTACCACATCAAAAGTCCCTCACTTTTAAACTTCAACAAAAGCACATCCACATAGTATCAACTGCTCTAGTAAACATAACTGCATTCTAACCAATTACCAAACCTGTCTGCAGCACTAAATAATTTATGGGTCAGAAGGGGAAGAGGAGAAGAGACAAAACCAACTCGGAGGAAAATAGAAACTACATACGCATTTTTGTGAATGCAGGAGGCTTGCCCGGTTACATTGAGGTTCTTCCAGTTATAAACAAGTCTTTAAACCTCAATTCAGGTTAACACAAAGGTCTTAAAGAAGTAAATAAAGTAGTTTAAAAATCAGTCTAACTTGACTTTAGTCTCATTAGTTTATACCTGATGGTACAGCCTGCAAAACCTCTCTGAGCAGCACGCCCAACAAAAGCACTGCTGGCTCTGCACTAGTGACCGACAGCTTTAAAATACCTTTACCCCTCAAAGCTGAACAAGGACAGTTGGATCCCTGAAATAAGGACAGCCCAGTAAGTACTGTGCAAATATATCAGATTTATTACTCTTTTATGGAAATAATAACAGACATTCAGGTAGAAACATATTAAATTAATGCAGTCAACAGTTTAAATGCAAAAATAAATATAAAGTCCAGCAGCTCAATGCATCTAAAACAGCTCATTTCTTCTAACGAATAGAAAAGATTTTTTTTTTGTCTTTTAAATGGTGAGTTTCGTACAATCAAATAGAAACGAAGGTACAAGCGCTTTCTTAGAAAACATCCCGACCCGGCTGCCCGTCCGGGCGCTCCTGTGCCGGCGGCGGCGCGGCTCCCTGCCGCCCAGTCCGTNNGGCGGCCCAGTCCGTGCCGCCGCTGCCGGCCGGGCCCCGCCGAGCCGGGCAGGGTCCCGCCGGGCCCCGCCGTCCTCAGAGGGCCGAGTCCGAGTCGCTGGAGTCGAGGCTGTTGCGGAGGCGGCAGCTGCCCAGGCGGTCCCGCTGGAGGCAGAGGTTCTGGGTGCTCCGCCGCAGGCACTCCAGCGACTGCAGGAAGGACTTCTTGGCCTTCTCTTCCTCCATGGGGGACACCCCCTCCTCCTCCACCTCCTGGATCTCGTCGAAAGTCACCGGCTGCGTCTTGAAGCGCGACTGCCGCGGCCGCCGCAGCTTTCCCTTGGGGGTCTTGGCGGGGCGGGCGGGCGGCGGGAACTCCTC
>VXBT01004523.1:1349911-1364547 GCA_013400235.1 Oriolus oriolus
CTCAGACGGCAGCGCACTCGGGCCGCAGCGGAGCCCACTCGCGGCCGGCCGGGCGCTCCCTTCGCATGACGTGTCCCCGCACCGCCGCCCCCGCCCGCCGCGGCCCCTCGGAGCGGGGGGGATCGGGTACAGCCCGGGGAGCGGGAGCCATCGCACTCGATCCTGTCGCCCCTTCCCGCCTCCTCTCCCCTAAACCTCCAGGGCATCCCTCTCCTGCCCCGCGGCACCCAGTGGAGCTTCAAGCGGGTCCCGGACTGCCAGAGCGGTACTTCAGCTTCCTGCGTCTCACCGCGCTGCTGGTTTTATCAATACCATGATTTCTATGGCTACGAAAGAGTACTGACAGACCCGTCACATCAGCTTTCAGCTGACCACTACCCGACAAAGTAACAAACCCATGATTAAAGGAAGCCCCAAGGCAAGCCCAAATCTGAATACCCTAATGTTACAGTGACCCAGATCTAAACTGCAGAGATCACACGGAATGGACCCAGGCAAGAACTATCAGCAACATAGGGTTAAGCAGGACTCTGGGATCTTGTTCCCAAGTCTGCCACCTCTAACGAAGCTTAAACACCTCCTTCAGTGTGACTCCATTTTTTTCCTTTTAGAAGGGATCCTAAAATTTTCCATTCCCCTGTGGGCTCTGTGGTGTGGCTTTGATATGATGCAGAATCAGATCCTCAGACAGAAAACAGCATACAAGTATTACTGAGCTGAAACAAAAGCTTGCAAATTAGTGACGGCTGGAACCACGATTTAAAGCTGTGCGTGCCAAGCACTCTCAGTGATGAAAAAACCAACAGCATAAGAAAAACTTATGATAGGAACAGGAAAGGAGCTAGAAGGAAGAGGAGTAGAAAAGCATGAGGGAGGAAGAGCCTGAAATGGTTAGTCTGTCCCCTCTTCAGGGCTAATGTTGGATGATTCCCATAAAGACACTCTCCAGTATAGCTTCACCCACTCGAGGATATTTTTGAAGCTTGGTTAGGAGCTGGGAAGGAAGCGGAGGCTTAGCAACAGTATCAGGAATTCTGCTCTGTGATGCTAAGGGGACAAGGACAATGCCCTCAGGCCCCGAGGTTTGCCGAGCAGTCGGTCACTCAGTACCCCCATGCTCGGTGTGCACATGCAGCACAGCACCGCAGTGTGGGGGCACCGAGGGCACTGCCAGCACAGGCTGCCAATTAGCCCCCAGTGGGATCTACACCTACCCCAGCAGCCCTGGCTCTGTGCCCGACGTGGGGCACCTGCTGCCAGTGCAAGTTTATTGTGTTCTGCCATAAAACATGTTCTTTGTGCAGAGGAAGACAAATGCTCTGAAAAACACCCCAGAAGCTTACATACACAATACACATCCTGTGCCATAGTCCAGCACACAAAAATGGCCTTGTTTTTTGTGAGTTCACCATCAGAAACTCTCAGCCTTGTCTTTTGGTAAGTCTTAGGACTGGTCCTTCCTCCTTTCAAATTGCCTTAGCAGTGGCAATGTTTCAGGACCTGCACTGGAAACAAACCACTTTAATTGCAGCCCTGTCTCAAAGGGGATAAAATGGAACAAGAACACAGTTTTAGCAGAGAGGGGACCAGAGGCACTTGCTAGTGTGTTTCCAGAAGGCTGGCTGGTTTGCTCCTTGCCAGTGTAAAAGAAACATAAAGAGCCTTGGTTTTATGAAACACCTGGCTGCAGCCTCTTGGCTTCTTGGCTCCCCAAGGCAGCCTTAGGGCCAGGGTCAGTTTGAAGCCTTTTTGTCGGGCGATACTATTAGCTTAATAAGGGAACAATTTTATGTTTGGTCAAATTGAATCATTCCAGCAGAAGGCTGTGTTTTTTCACTGTTGATTTTAGTAGCTAAATTTAGCCCATACATCCCTGCTGCAGTACAACAACTTTCTCTCCAAAAGCTCCATTTACAACCACTTAAATTCCTGACAACCTAATTCTGCAGCACAGCAAAGGCCGAACTCTGTTTCCTCAGTACAGCCCTCTAAGAAGACAAGCCTGACAACCAGCTTGGAGGATTTCTGGGGCTGAGCTTGTCTCTTATGCAGAAACAAGATGACATAGGAGCCTTGTTCTGGCAGTGCAGAAAAACATCGCACATTTATTCGAAACAAGGTAAATTTAATCTGCCCCAGCCCAAAAGTATCCAAGGTTCTGTCAAAAAAAGGTTGGTTGGCTTGATATCTGAACTTCAACACACATCCCAGTCCAAACTGCCTGTCTGGTTTCCTACAGAAAGTTCAATACGAAGGCAAACTCAGGTAGAGCAAATATTTAATACCCTCACAAATATGATTATAAAATGCTTTGGGAAATTTCAATGCTGAGTTGGAGCAAGATCACCATGGTAATAACTGAGAGGCCTTGAAGATATTATTTGAGAAAATTTAGAAAATATATCCTGTGACATAATCCCCAGAGTTAGATCTCCAAGGCGCTAACATAAAAAATATATTTACTCAAGTGGTTTAAATCACGGCCTTAATTACACTTGCTCCCAGTATTACTTCATGAAAAGAAATGAAATCTTGTGATTTCAATGAGTAACATTTCAGCAAGTTTTGGTCCATTTCACTGCACTTCATGTCAACCCATTCAATTTAATTGTTTTAATTTCATTTCAGAATTTTCTTTTTTTTTTAAATTGCATTTCATTTTATTATAATTCCTCTCCTGTATGCTCAGCTCACTTTGTTCCCTGATATGGAGAATTCAATGGGTATCATGTAGAAAACTTTTGGAACTTTTCATGACAACTCATGTCATCCCATTCCTCTTAAAAGTTTTCCCTTCATTTCAGAATTCTGGGCGTTTCTTTCAACTGCTTTTCATTGTATTGTACTTCCTTTCCCATGTGTTTGGTTCACTTCCTTCCCTGGTTTGAAGATTTCATTTTCTTTCGTGAAATGAAAATTCTTCATTTCACGAAAGAAAAATCCTTCCTTTCATGAAAGGAAATGAAATCTCATGATTTCAATGAGTATAATTTTGGCAAGTTCCAGTCCATTTCACTGCAAAAAAACCCAATGCACTGCACCACCATTGTGCTCTGCCCACCTTGCTCCCTGGCAATCCCCACGTGCTGGGCACCTCAGCCTCAGCAAAAGGCTGCTTTTAGTGCTCTGGCGAGGGTTAGGGTTGAGAAAACCACAAAGCCCAGAGCTCCAGGGACACTGCAACTACAAAAAGCATGCCAAGTGGACCACAGCAATACCCCAACACTGCTCCCTCCACACCTTGCTCCTTGGTTCCAGCCGTGTGCTGTGCACCTGAGCAAATCTCATCATAATCCTTTTTCTGTCTCTGTGGTTCACTTCATTCCCTGATTTTGAGATTTCAATGTGTGTCATTTCAGCAAGTTTCGAAACTTTTCACTGCACCTCATTCCATTTAAATAGTTTCCCTTCATTTCAGAATTTTCCAGTATTTTTGCATTTGCATTGCATTTCATCATAATTCATCTCCTTCGTGTTCAGTTCATTTCGTTCCCTGATTTCAAGATTCCATTTCCTTTCATGGAGCCATATTGTAGGCCAGCACACTGCACAGGGGCAATATGGAACCTTTACCAGAGCTAGGAACATTTCATATGCATTTTTGCGGCCTTGGGTAGTTAAAATGCCAGTTTTACAGGAGGAGAAATAATTATCACTGCTGAAACAGCACCGTGGAAATTAGCTTATCATCTGGTTATTCATTTAAAAATGTGATTGTTGGAAACACACACACAGCCTATTAATTATCCTTTTGCTGGCCATCAGATCTCATGCCATAGAAGGGAAAGATTAAGAAAAGGATGGAGATACGCACCTCTTCCTGTAGGAAAAGGAACTTTTGAACTTCTACAGAAACCACCTGTAGTTGGGCAGTCATGGTGAACACCACAGTTCATGTCCCGAAACAGAGCAGTAACCCCGCTGTCTGTCAGTTGATGGGGTCCTTTAAGAGCCAGCAGGATAAGCTGCTTCCCAGCAGGATGAGTTAATCCATACCCAGCATGAAGGTTTCAAATATCATCCCAATACAGACTCAAGAGTAAAAGCTGCCTGTTGCTGTCCTGGCATTTCCAGCCACCACACAGAGCCTTGCTGTGCACATCTCCACTCAGCATCCTGGTCTGGGGACTCATTTCTATCAGGAGACAGGAAGGAGCTGCTGTTCTCTCTCTACTGGAATTCATACCTTGGAACAACCACTTTTTAAATAGCAGTAAAAACATCCAGCCAACTGCAACCTAACAGATACTGCTTGCAAACTGGAGATGACACACCAATAAACAGGCAGCAAATACAAACTACCTCCGAAAGCAGAAGTCTTCATGTCTCTGTCTCTGCATGCACATCTGATTTAAATTTGAAAGTGTACCTTTCTGATGGGGGAACCCAAGTTACCCAACAAGACCCAGCTGAAACCCGCTCTTAGGCTTCTGCCTGGAGAAGGACAAACTGTTGTTTCTTTCTAGCTATCATAACAAAACTGCAGCACACAGAATGCAGCTTACCTGGGCAGCCAGGCCTCTCTCCAGCACACGTGAATGCATTTACACCAGGGAATTAACCGGCAAAGCTCGCAAGAGCTATGCACTCAGGTTTGTCAGATCCCTTTCCTTATGTATTTGGTTGGATATCCTTTACCTTCTTTTCCAGCATTTTGACTTCAGTAGCCTTTTAACGTTTTCCCCCTTTGAAATAATTAAATTAAAGCCAAGCCAGCCCAGCAGCTGACTGCCGGAGGGTAACCCTACAGTATGGGTCACACACCCTCATGCTCACAGTCAGGCAGCCAGCAGGGCAACATGCAGCCAGCATTTTAAATGCCTGACGTGTCCCTTGAAGTATTTTTCTAAAGATGGATCCCTCACATTCCTTGGGCCACGCCAAGGGGCATCCTGCCTGGCATCATCTGGGGGCAGCTGTGGGGAGCCCTGCAGCCAGCAGCACGGGTGGGGAATAAGCACACCTCCCCTTTGCAGCAGGCAGATATTGGCAGGGCCTTAGCTGCAGGATTGGAAATCTCCAGAGGCAAGAGAAGATCTGGCTTGTCCAGCAGCACACTTTTCTTCCAGCCTCCCGCAGGCTGGGGGGTCTCCTTCACACCCCGAGAACCATGACTTTTGTTCCCCACAGCATGAGATGAGGGAGAAGCCTCAGGTAATAAAGGATGAGGAGATTTCCTGACAGCACTTCCCATATACTGGAGGGCAGCTACATTCAGCAAGGCACCTGTGAGAGGTAGCAGGAGGCTCAGGTCTCTGCTGGGATCTTTGCAGGCAGCTGATGAAAACTTATTTCTACTAAAGCCGCTTCCATGAGAAAGCTCTTCCCAGAGTAGCAGGGAGTTGCTAGGATGGGCAAGCTCTCTGAGGGATGTTTCAAACTGGATATGTCCACTGGACAGATTATAGGAGCACGGAAGGATTTTTACATCTCACCAGGCAATCTGCCACAGAAATGGTGTCTCCTTGATACTTATGGAGGTTTTAAGGTAATTTTCTAGGTGAAATAGCATTTTAAGAGAAAAGGTTTGTCGCATTTGTATATGTCTGATTTTTATACGTAACTTGGCCACTCTAGATGAGAAATTTCTTTCCAAGTCTCCCTAAACTAATGAGTGGAAAATTCAGCAAGGTTATTGATTCCCAACTTTTTCTTTTTTACAGAGAGCTTCATGGTATGATCCTCCTGAGCCCATCCCTGAAGCCTGGCTTCTCTTTCCTGTCCCTGCTGTGGTTCCTATTCCCTCTTCCTCAGTCCCAGACACCAGAGTTTTACAGGCCCAGGCGCAGCAGCTCAGCAATGTTGACTGGCACAGGGACGCTGTGGGGCTCACCATCCCCAAAGGTGCCCCTCACTAGCTGGGAACTGACCTGGGACCAGACATGGGAGCCGGATCATTTCCCTCCGGCGCAGCAGCCAGCGCTGCGAGGACGCACCCACAGCACGGCCGGAGGTCGTGACAAACACTTGTCACAACTTGTGAGGAGCTCACAATTTAACATGGTTAATACAAAATGTGCGTGTGTTCAAAGCTCCTTTTCCCTCAAGCATCTCAGTTTCAGTCTTGCCTGCCTTTTTATGAGCTGCAATGCCTTCTGCCCCATGCCCTTAGGAGAAAGTACGGACTAAAATGTTTGAATGTAGGAATGCTTCCCAAAGAAATGTATTATTTTATTCTTTACATAGAACTGTTTAAATTGTAAAGTGACAGCTGAAGTGAAAAGTCAGTGTTTCAGTTGCACCTCACAAGTTAACAGCATTTGGCTGTCATCACGCCACTAGCAATAAATGTAGTAATAAAACTCTTTGTTTTGAAAGAGAGCTGCAAAGCGTTTCCTGACAAAAAACTGTTACATTAAATTTCCATTGTTTGGCCTCACAGGCATCAGAAGGGATGGCAGCTTTTCCCAGCACCATTACTGATGCATCAGGACACGGTGATATGAGGATACAAGAAAAAAGTGTGCTTCCAATGACTGAAGACCAGTAATTGCAGAAAACTCAGCTCTTTAAAGAATGAAATTATACCTTAAATTAATTAAGATACTGACTCCTTTGAATATTCTTCCTGGTACAAGTTGCTGCTACATGAAGCAAAACCTCTAACCTCCCATGGCTTTACCTGTTAAGGTATTACCATGTCCAGCTGTTAGTGTGACCCTATCAAGTTACCAGCACAGAAATTAGGATTTCTAGTTCAGGACATTCTGTCTCAGGTCCAAAGTCTGGAAGAAACATTTTGCCCCATAAAATTATTAAAAATGTCTAGGAAGAAAAAAGGCTTTCTCTGTGCAGGGAAGAACTTTGCTGATGAATCCTGGGAATTTCCAACCCTCCACAGGCTCCACACTGAGCTGGTGGCTGGGACGGTGCTGATGGCCATGTGCTGCCTCCTGGGACACGAGTCAGCTGGAGAGCAGAAATGTTACTGGCAAGGCAGAGAGGAGAGGAGGATTCTCCTGCTCCTTGCCAGGAAGGCCCAGTATAATCCAGAGCTGTCAGAGCACTTGTCTTGGTTTCTCTTCTGTACCCAACTGCTGAGCTTTGCAAGAGCTGAAGAAATTGAATTATTTCTGAGACTTCCCATCCTCTCTCAGATTTGGACAAACTGACCCCAAATCTCAAATATAACAAGGAAGGCCTGACCAGCAGAGAACATGGTCACAAAGGCTCTGGCTGCTTTGGAATTAAGGCAAAAGGAAAATCTTTCCTATGTGAGTCAAGATTTAAAATTTTAAGTTGGTGCCACAAATCAGATCTTAACACTTCCGATGGATTTTATTTTCCGTTTTCTTCTGCAGCTAAAAACACTGTACAGCATCCACTTATTTCAGCAGAATAAATTTCATTTTTTCTTTTTCTTTATAAGTCTATTTGTAAGCAATCAAGAAAGAAACCAACTGTGGTTTAGAGACTAAAACAGAAGTTTCTGGACAATTGAACTATCAGGGCTTCAAATAACTTAATACTTGAGACCTTTTTATTCAATCTCTGAACCTTTCTGGGGACTTTAGACAAAAACTGTAACGACCACAGTAGTAAATTGTTGAGTGATGGTTCAGCAACTGAACCTCTGCCTTGCTAAGAGGAGCCAGAGTGGTGCTAATGCAGACAGGCAGAATAACCCCATTCCTGTCAGATGAAAGCCCATAGCACCCAGAGCTGAGGAACGATCTGTCTAATAGCAGGAAGAAGCTTTTCTAAGGTAGAATAGAGCCACTTTAGTCTCTGCGAGGGAAGTAAAGCCAGGAGATAACTGGTGAGGTCACCAGGAAAAAATGATCAGTGCAAAATACAGCGATGTTGCAGAGAAGCAGCCAATGCTCAGGACATTTTTTGCTACCTGTGGCTGCTGCAGAACCAAGATGCTGTGTCCTGTGTCCACCCTGCCCTGCCTCACTCAATCGCTCTCCCTGCCCTGAGGCCTGGCAGGATTTCCTCAGGCTGGCTGATCAGCCCATTCCAGGGTAACAATCTCTTCTCTGGCATGAACTGCCATGGCTTCATCAGTGCTAGGAAAGTGCAGGTATTGGCAAATTTTGCATTATGCAGAGTTTGTCAGACAGTGACGACGACATCCCCTCCCTTTTCCTCCCACTGCTTCCCAACAGAAAACACCACTAGGCAATTTTTAGTCCCTCTTCCACCACTTGCCCTTGCTTCTCCCAAAAAACTGGGGAGCCTGTACCTTGTGGTGCCTCATCTCCAAGCTCTCCCAGGTATCTTAAGCTAAAGGCATGCCATGTCAGCTAGACAGACTGTCTCCTCCTTGGCACGGATCCACCCCCAGAAAGCAGGACGTGGGGAGAGGAAACTGGGAACCATGTAGATTCTGCAGCCTGACAAACCAGCCGCCGAGTGTGGGCTGGATATCTAGGCCAGTACACCCTCTGGCAAGTCACATCTCCGCTCACTCCTGCTTTATCTTTTGCTCTCTGCATCAGAAGCTCTCCAGGCGAGAAGCCTTCCCACAGCCCTCCCTAATGATGATGAGAACCCAATAATTCTGTGATAAGCCACAGCTACAAATCCCATCCCATCCAACACTGAGGCTCTTTCTAGTCCATGTGTTCTTCCAAGTAGCCTTTTTTCTGCTCTTTTTTGCTTTAAGAGATCATGCTTTGGCAGCTTACTTCTCAAGGTCGGCCACTGCAGGCTGCATGTTCAGCGTGGATCTATGTGATGCCTCCACAATGGGAGCAGAGCAACAGAACAACTAACACCCTCTGTGACCAGCAAAGCAGCTGCATACACAAGTTTAGATGGAAACAACTTTCAGCTGAGCACCATTCTGGATCCAGTGAGCACTGCTGGTCAGGATGATCCCCTGAGATGTGAAGACTTTAAGTCTTGCTCAGCCAGCAAAATCTCCTGTGTGAACAGAACAAGGTTTTTGTTTCCGCTGGGAAACCTGAATCAAACAAACAATGGGGGACATGGAACAGACCTCCTTGCTCCTTATTCTGATTAAAATTCTTCAATACAGTCCCCACTTCCTTTACTTAAAACAAGGCCTCCACAAAACTGTACTGAACACTACACAGAAGGAGGAGGAGGTAAATCAAATAGGGCAACAGGGGAGAAGGCACACATCTGTCACCTTGATGACTCTTTGGGAAGGGCCAGCGCCTCTCATGGCTAACCCTTACCAGTCACTCCCAAGTGTGTCAAGAAGAGATGATACCTGCAAGATCTCAGCAGAACTTAGGTGCAGGAAGGACAGGCCAGGATGCTCCAATTTAAACAAATTATCCAGGTTGCTATGGAAACCTCAAAGACAGAAAAGAAGCATTTTGAAAACAAACCATAGTGAGGAAGATTTCCTATCCACTCTGAAAAGGTTTATGACCAGAAAAGGGAAAGTGGGTGTTAAACGCTTTTGAGCTAAGGCAATAGTAGCAGCACTGGAGGAGGAGGCATTATGGATCGTCCTGGGGTGATTTTATGATGACACTTTATTCCCTAATCATCTGCTTTATGCCCAGAAATGTCTGTGGTATCTTTGAGATGAATTCTCCTGAAATTTGTCTCAAAACCGAGACACGGATTCACAGCACCCATCACGCACACGTCTTTTATCCCAAACCCTAGGAGAACAGTCCTCTGCATTTTGCCAACGCTACAGTATGAAAATTCTGACTTCTTAACCCCTTCCTGGCACCCTGTCTCCTTCTACATTACTATTGTAGCTATAAATTACTATTTGTAGCTATACTAACCCTATCAGTCATGACAAGTAGAAAAGACACAGGTAGAATTCATGTGATACAGATGGAGTAAAGTTATCCATGGCTTTAAAGCTCATCAAGACTGAATATCCCAAAGAGTTTTTTTCACACAAAAAAACCCCAAACACCAAAAAAAAACCAAACCAAAAAGCAAAACCAAAAAACCTCAAACAAACAAAAAACCAAAACAAACCCAGAG
The DNA here is from genome assembly GCA_013400235.1 of Oriolus oriolus. Classification (NCBI taxonomy): domain Eukaryota; kingdom Metazoa; phylum Chordata; class Aves; order Passeriformes; family Corvidae; genus Oriolus; species Oriolus oriolus. The sequence goes on from VXBT01004523.1 coordinate 1,359,839, forward strand.
CAGAGCAGTGACAGAACTTTGCTATTGATTTTAAATGGTATGTGCTCAGATCAACCCACTGTGGCCCAGAAGTGCAGTACTGAATCATATACTCCAACTTCACCAGGAGTTTGTACTTGAATACTCAAGTATTCTGTGATGAAATGATTACAAGTAGCATGGGGACAGAGTGATGCCTGACACCAGCGTGGTTAATTAATAATGTTATTGTCTATCTAGCTGTTAAATAAATTAATGGTTACATATGGACCTAGTTGTGGGTTTTTTTCAGAAGAGCTCCATCCTGCACGTTCCCAGAGGAAGGCAGGCTACTGTCCATCCTTACCAAAGACAGCTTCCATTTATCTGCTCCTTATCATCAAATCTGAGGGCCACTACAGTTTGGAAAAGGTGATGGCTGCTTTGGAAAAGGGAATCTTACCTGGGCTTATTAGTAGATTCCATCTGTTTGAAAGCTACAGATGAACAGTTTTGAAGAATGCAGTTTTTGAGCATTTTTTGGAAGAGACACATATACTCTGCTGAAATCTTCAAGGTCCCTTCCAACCCAAACCATTCTGTATTTCAAAGAAAAGGAAAAAAGTAAACCTACAGTTTGTATCTTCCACATTAAAAAAACCGACAGAGGTGTTCTGTAAGCAAAGCAGCTCTTAGCAGCTGCTGCAGCACCTCAGATGGACAGAATCTGGTGCCAGCCACAAAAAAAAAAACCCTTGCCCTCGAATCCACTGTGTACATATAAACAATATATTTCATTTTACCTCAGTGTATTCTGAGTTTAAATCATTTTTCAAAAAGTTTTTGGCGGAGAACATTGTACTGTCACAACAGTCCTGAGAAGGAAGAAAGCAAGCTTTATAACCGGAAAGTAATTATTTTGGATGACATTTGTAGAAATACTGTTTTCAAATCCATGCAACTAGGGGAAAGGTTCCTCCACCTATCTTTAAGTTAAAGAATGGAACCTAACTGCGTATTTACCATTCTAAACATGCTGCCCTTTGCACCTGACTGCAACAGCAGAAACAGCTGAACAGCAGCACAAGAAATTTGCAAGTTGCCCTGGACTCTAGTGAAAAATCTTTAGGTGCCATGGGAACACCACCAGGCTCAAGACTCCTCAAATCTCACTTTTGCGCACACCCATTTTGAGAACTCAGTAAGAGTGCCTGTAGCATTGAGGAACAAATTTCTACCAACAGGAAAAATGTCCCTGCAGAAAGGTCTCCTGAGGAGCTCTGGGCTGGAATCTCCTCTGCTCAAAGCCATTTCCTGCTGTCTCGGCAGGCAGGAGGTTGCAATTTGCTGCCATCTGGCTAGCTGACTTTTCTGGGGAGGAGGCAGGGGAAGGAAGGAAGGACCCACAAGTTCCCAGCTGACAAAGAAACTTGACCTCTAGGCCAACTGTTCCCCTTGCAGCCGGTACACACAGGACAGGCTGGGGAATGATGCCATATGCCTTCTCCTCACTGTCAACCAGATTTGGATACAGTGAAGCTGACATGTGAGAGAAAGCAGAACGCAGTAGACTCCAGCAAGAAAAGGAGCGCTGGGGGATAGAACATTTCTCCTATAAATCATTTCATTTCTGGGGAGGAAAACCTGGTCTTTTCCCAAACCAAAGGAAGTAACGAAACCAAACCAAAATTTGCTAGCATTACAAATTGAACCAAGAAAGGAAGTGAAAAACTGCTCTTCCACAACAGTATCAGCCTCCAAGGTCCTGCCATTAGTTATGTGCCATAGATTCACTGAGTTCAAATGAGTTGCAATTTCCATAGGCTGAGGTTTGGGAGTTTAAAAGTTTCCAACTCATCCTCATCTCCTACTTTTTCTTGCAGCCTGGCTGCTCTTTATACAGTGAAAACAAATGGAGCTTGTATGAATTGATATGGGCAAAAGTGCTGCCTTCTCAGATTACCCTGAGAAATTAGCACCGTCCCTTGGTTAAGGAAAACCACTCTCTGTCAGGACTGCCAAACCTGGACACACATACAGGGATGTGCACAAAGCTCCAGTGACCCAAAGTAAGGAAACATGAAAGTAAGTGTCTGCCTCTGTCAACTCTCATTCCCATGAAATACATCGTAGAGCCTAGAGAAAACATTCAAATGCAAGGAAATAACATTAAATAATACTCCAAAACCATTTCTGTACAAACTGGGATCAAAGTGACGACATCATTAGATAACAAAGGTAAGTTTTCCAATAACATTAATCATTTTGTGAGAATAATGTATGGTGATTTAGGTAGAGAAGCTGCTTCTAGGAAATTATTCTGCCCAATTTCAGACCACAGGGAGTGAAATGGCTCAACATTTATGTCCTTGATGTCATCAATAACATTAAAACATAGGCATAACTGAATATTAATAACTTGTCTGTTCTCATCAAATAAGAACTTAAACCACAACAAATGCTGGCTAAGAAAAGACAGATATTTTGTCAACACCAATTTATTCTTACAGTGAAGAGGGACATTAGCTTGCTGAACAACAGTAACGTGTTACAAGCATAGGGTATTTACCTGTGTTTAGATCCTACTGCAGGCAGACAGTGAAGATGGACCAAACCCATGATTTGATCCAGTACAGTGATGATATTTAGCTGCAGTGAGAATTTAACCACACAGGCTACACTCCTGACTTAACATCCAGACTGCAGTCATCAGCCCACTGCTTCCAAGCAGCAGGTGAGTCGCAGCAGGCAAACTTGAAGGATTCCAGCAAGTCAGCCTGGAATCTGGTCTGAGGTGCTGACTGCTGATCTGTGACAGCAGAGGCTCAAGAGATAACCCTCCAAGTGACATTCTTTAATGCAATATGCACTGACCCAGGAGCAGGGCTGTCAGGTGTCTATGTTGCTTGCCTTTGCCTTGTCCTCCTTGTCCTGTCTCCAGGGATAAACAGGATAAAGTCTGACCACAGAGTGCATGGCAGAAGAGAGCCTTGACCTTCTGTTCCACTAGACACCAGTATAATTCAAGTAGTTGTTTAATTTTTGAAACTGATTGCTTAACTGGAAAAGGCTCTGCAACCCACAGATAGAAAGCAGTGCACTACCCTTTGGTGACATGAGTAATACCCAGAGATCCTCATCTCATTTCTGTACAGACACAAGGCGGTGGCTTTACATCAAAGAACCCCATCTTGTCGTTACTTCCAACATGGAGCACGACTTGGGAGTAAAGGAGAGACAAGACAAGGTGCAAAACTATCTGCTCACTGAATCTGTCTGCTTCAGCTGGGACCTCTCAAATCTTTCACATGCTTTGTGCTCTTTTAACAAGAATCACTGTTCACAAACTTAAGGCCTGCAATTTAGTATCATCTAATAACATATAATTTCTGTCCACATAACACAGGCAGCTTCTGATTGCCAAAAGATCTTCATAATATCAACTCTTTTCCCCATCACTTCCAGGAACTCTGCTCCCGTAAGGCTTCCTTTAAATCTGTAGCAATCTCTACAGCAGCTAGATCTGCTGTGGGTGTATATCCACCAATGTCCAAAGTGGCTCTTCACTTCCAAACTCCATCAGGTTCTGGATAAATGATCCTAAATGTCAAGTTTATCCGTTCATCTCTAGAATGATATTCCTTAGGCACTCGATGCTGTAAGCGGCATTAGGGAAAAAAAGAAAAAAAGAAAAAAAGAAGCATGAGCTTGTGCATTTAAAATACAGGTAATGAAACAATGAATAAAACCTTCATTTCCTGCAATGGCTTTTTATTCATATTTCTAAACACTTAGCTAAGGTGAAAAAAGCAGGTTCTGACTGCTCAGGGCCATTGAAAACAAAAGGTCTTTGTACATTACTGCAGACTTCTTAAATTAAGTTACAACTTTTTGATATTCCAAGTTCCTATATTGATTTTGTTCTTTCCGCAGGCTGTAACCTTCACTGCTGAACTTTAATGCTGGAACATCTGAGCTGATTCCTCCTGCATCACTTGGCACATGAAAGCAAACCCACTGTTTCTGTGGGTGCTCTGAAATTCTGAGGCAGAAAGCAGCACTAATGCCTCGGAAAACAACTGTGCCACTGGAAGCAGAACGTCCCACACCTTCAAGGGAGTGCCTCAGCATACCTGGAAAACTGCATTGCAAGTAAAGCACATAAACAGTGTCAAGGAGTTGTTACCTGCCAATCCTCCTGGGTAGCTCCTTCCATCATCAACAGAGTCCCATGATCAAGTGGGATTCTAAGTCTTTCTACGTAAGTATAGTCTCCATCCTCTTCCTAAAAAGAAACATTAGACACTGAAGAAGCCAGCACATGCATTTGGTAGAAAACCAGTCCTCTAGAGCAGAGCTTAAAAAGCCTGTTAGGGGGGAGGAGGAGGCTCTTACAAGACCAAAAAGTCTAAGTAAACCCCTCTGTGTCTGTATTTCATATAAGGCCCAGGAGCTGAGCATTTTAATGATGAAAGAAGCCACAGTATACTTCTCACCGCCTGGACAACACAGGTAAAGTTCAACAACCAGTTCCTGCATTTAGTGCAAAATTCTGGAGTGAGGCTGCAAACGTTTTGGAAACATCTTAAAATAAACATTTCCATGTGGAGACGTTCTGCAATAGCCACGCTAGATTCCAGCAGTTAACTACTTCATCAAAAGTAACATCTTCCTGCTATTCTGAATTTGTCTTGTTACAGCATTACATGCTGCTATAGCACTAGCTGCTGGAAGAAGAGCTTTTCCTACCC
>VXBT01004523.1:1364600-1380443 GCA_013400235.1 Oriolus oriolus
CCTTGTAAAACAGCTTGTCTTAAACTTTATCACCACTAAGCAAAACAGAATGCTAGACTAAAAGACAAGTAATTTGCAAACTTTTGTTAAGCCTTTAGATTATGTACGACTATTTCAAAACTCAAATATAACACCCAGACACAGTGTCACCCCAGCAGTGGTCTCACACATGCCGCACCAGAGGGAACAGCAACTTTCTATTGCTTTGCACTACCCTTTCCAACTTTAAATCAGATTCATACACTGCTAAGTCAAGTGTGTAGTAGTCCAACCTGAAGGAGGTTTGTCCTTTTAAAAGTTCATGGCTTGCTGAAAAGCTCAAAGTAATGAGGTAGAGTAACAAATATTGGGAAAATTATGTCCTAAACTGAGTTTGATTTTCAGAAAATCAACTGGGAGTGTGTGTTTTTATAAATAAGATGCAGATAGAAAGAGGACTGCACCTTCTAAAATGGAAAAAGAGCTTGGTTGGTATCAAGTCAGTATCAAGAAACATTTTCTTATCTTCAGTGGAAAAAAGGGAAAAATTTCAAAAATAGGTATTATAAACATGACTGCTGATGAAAAGCAGAGAAATACCACTGCAAACCTACTTTCTATTTCAGAGGATTACATCATTTCACTTTGTGGATAGACAACAGTGGGCTTATTTTTATCTCTTGCTCATCTTAATTAAAAAGGAATTCTGCTAAGATAAATGATTTAGGAGAAAACACCCTTTTGGCTTAGAAAAGTCAGTATGTAAAACCAGCAGTTACTTTCTGGTTTAAATGGGACATCTCTGAGCTCCATTTTACTTAGAAAAAGAGCTTTTTATGTCAATTTACTTTGGAAAGCTAATGAAGTTAGACAAAAAGTTTTTACTTTCATATATGTCATTACTAACACTGTCAACCAAAGCTCATTTCAGAACTTTTACTCCTAGAGCTGATGTCAGACATACAGAAAGCTCACTTGACTTTCAGAGGTCAAGAAGTTTACGAAGGAAATTTATTTTTGACATCTAAGGTAGAAAAGACTTTCGGGTAACAAACATGGAAAGAACTTTGTAACTCTATACGTACTACAAAACCAGGTATAGTAAAGCAACTGTTCTGCTTTTTAACGTACTAGAATTTTCATAATCTTGAGTTACACATTTAATACCATCCAAACTATACTGTCCAAGTACACTGGTTAAATCTTTTTTTAAAATCCTTAATTACAGTAACTACAGTTAATAAGTAAGGAAAGCTCAGTGTGAGTTGATGAGAAGCTGTGAATACAAAATCTGTAAGAACTCGTGGACTCCATCAAGGTTGTTTTCTTGAAATGCTATCAAAATCAAAAAGAGAAAAGATCTAGTACAAATCTGTATAAATCACCCAAATTTGTTCAAGCCTCAGGAAAGTTTATTGCTATAAGAGTAGGAAATGGTTTCTGGACAGTGTAGAGGAATCTTCTATTATAAGGAAAAGTAAATGGAAACATCCTGTAGAAAAATGTATAAATAATAATGCAGTTACACAGGCAAATGATGCAAAATCATCTTCAATGGCAAAAGTCAGCACCTTTCATGGAGAATGCTGGATTCTAGTCTTCTGCTTCACCTGTTAGCAAGAGAACTACACTTACAAAAGTTCAAATCTAGTATTTTTCAGATTTCATCTTGATTGTATCCCTATTTTCCAGTTTACTTCTCTAGCACCAGCTGTGTAAACACCCTCCTTCACAACAAAGTAGTCTCATCTATCAATACTCCTGCATTTTAACATGTTTATACTCACTGTCTCTGACAAAATCCTCACTGCAGTTATTTTCTCTACAGATTCAGTAATAATGAATACCAGCTATGCTGCCCTTTCCTGACATAACGCACCAGCCTGCCTACACAGGCCTATCTTTAAACTCCTTCGATCCTTCTGCAGCTGAGCACTCCCTTTCTGCTCTCTGCTTGTCTACAGCTTCTCAAGTCCTGCCAATACTGGTGGACAACTCCTCCTCCTCCTCTGCAGCCACCACTGTCTGTGAGTCTCCTTCATGCCAATCTAAAAGTTCAACCCTCTTCATCTTGATCCGAATCTCTGCTTCTACCATGCTCCACATATTCCCACATTCATCTTCAGTCAGGTCTGTTAATACACAAAGGATTATTTTTCTGCTCTTTCAAGAAGTACTAGGAGATCCTTACCTTCTGCCAGAAAAAAAAGGACCATGCTTCAGTGATCCAGGTGAAGGACACACCCATCTGAAGGCTGATTCTTAGAACATCACAAATATCCTGCTATTATCTAACAGGTGTGAAGCTCCCTCCCTTCCCAGCATCCATCGGTTTCCCTGGTTACAGATGGAAGAGGAGCAAGCCGTCACCTGGATTTCTAACTCCTTCCACCATTCACACAGCCACCCAGCTGGTCCCTATGGCACCCACACCTCTGCCACAGGGCACCTCCCAGTGGAACGTGGGAGCCTAGTGTGACATCAGCTATCCCCCTTCCCTGCTGTACTAACACTCCCCACTCAGCTTCCAGGAGGCCACAATTGGATAACCTGGCACTGCCTCAGAGTAGAGCAGTGACAAGCAACAGTAAGAAATGGTAGTGAGGCTGTATTGGAAACAGCCATCCCCCAGAGTGCAATCAGTTCCTCTGGACTGGGAGGATAAAGTCACGGCCGAGTGGGAACGGGGGCTTGAGGCTGTGTGGGGAATGGGAGGAGGGCACAGTGCCACAGTGGTGACACTTATGCTGTAGGCAAGCACAAGGGGACTCACTGACTCAACCAATAGCTGTGTGAACCGTGCATGAATCACAGCTCTAAAGCAAAGCATTTGTCTCCTGGTTTCAGTGTAGGCAGGAGCTACAACGATGGGGGCAGGGGGAACAAGGAAACAGGAGCAAGGTTAAAGTAATTTACTGGAACGAGAAGGAAAAACAGAAGAAACCAGATCACTGTAGACTTTGAACTATGAAGTAGGCATCCAAAAAACCTTAGAAACCATTCAAAGCAAAGGAAAAATATCAGCTGCTATCATGCAACTGGCCCAAATAAACAGAAAAGGCTGTATTTAGAAAAAATAATGCTTAAAAAGAAAAATTCCAGCAGGCAAAATAAAACAGTTTCTGGCGTCATGTTAATTCCCATGAAGTCTCCTTATTCCAGTGAGGAATTTACACCTGAAATGTATTTGCAGCTTTTTTTTACGTGCACTGGGCTGAAATTCCAGTAACAACTATTTCTACTTATCCACAAAGGATGCTTGTTTAAGCAGATACAAACAGTCTATGCATGTCTCTACGCTCCTTTACCCTCTATTATATGATGAACACTTATCAGTACAGTGCTCACCAAAACGTAAAACAGACGACTAAACCTTTCCCTCCTCTCACCCTAGAACAATTTTCAGGATAATAAAAAAACTACTTATACCTAAGTAGCTTTTTTTTTTCATTTTTGCCAAGTGAAAAAAAGATTTCAGATTGTGTGATTGCTTCGGAGTGACTTATATAAACACTAGCAAATTACTAACAGACAGTTGTCAAAATTCACATAAACATGCACAAAAAACCCAACCCATCAACACTACTGGTCATCTTTTCAGTTACAGAAACAGGATTTTATCCACTATCGGGTTCATCCACATTTCAAGATATAATCTAGAAGATATTTGTAGAGATACCAACATGAACTGAAGTCTCAGAAGGCTCTGACCTATCACTCTTCAACTGCCCTTCAAGCTGTGACCTCACTTGTGGTACATACTGTTTTGTACTCAGTACATGATCCCACACAGGAAACCACATTTTTTTCCCGATACCATTTATCCCCAGTGACGTTCCACCATTTCTCATCTTGTATGTTCATTATATCTTTCATCTCAAAATACTTAAAAGCATTTACAAGAACAGAGGGAAACGAAGGCCTTTGAAACCCTAGAACCTGAAATAGCAGAATGTTGGCCCTCAAAGAGGTTTAATTTTGAGAGGAAAATGATTTACTTTCTATTTCCCTCCTCAATGAAGACTAACTCTGGAAAACCCAATGTACAGAGACTGGCAGACTGCAAACCAGGGAGAGCCTGAATGCCTGTGATGACTGTTAATCTGAATTCCTTTTCCCTAGATTACATTCCTCTTCCTGTAACTTGCTTTTTAACAAAGGAATGATCAAACTTCAAAGATCTACAATCAGTTTTAACTTTCTCTTAATAAAAGAGAGAATGCTACAGTACAATAGGGTATGAAAATTACTTCTTTGGTGGTACAGCCTGAAAGGTCGTAATTTCCATCACAGGCTCTTGTAATTCCCACTTGGCAAAGCATCTATTGTCATAGGATGCTCTCAGGAAACTGCAGGCTTTGGGAATGTGCAAAGAATACGTAATGTGTGCCATGTAATTACTAAGTATGAGTTCCCTTAGGCACAGGACACACTTAATAGCAACTATTTCAAAGATCTGCATGTGGGCATTCTACCTCAAGAAAAAGGTATGTCACACTTGTAAAAGGAATACACTTCACAGGGAGCAATACTCAGCCAGTCAGAAATACCAGGTCAAAGGTGCTAAAGAAAAAAAATGAGGAGAGCTTGAGGGATACATCTATAGAAAACCATCCATCTCTGGAAGAAAAGTGAGATCGTGCAGTACAGATCAAACAAGGCAGCCAAGTACAAATGGCACAGACTGAATTCCCCCTTTCCTAATAGTGAGTGTCTTTTCAGAAAGTCTATTAAAAAGGCATCTTACTCAAGAACTAGGACTGATTTTTAAGAAAGAACCTGCAAAATTTATACTGAAGTTTAAGTGTATTTTATTCCGATTCATCGATCGGCAACACAGGCACTTCTGAAATGAATCCAAGCACCATTTACAGCTTTCTAGAGGAATAAACTTTCCTCACATTTTATTATCAACATAGCATCAGGGATACTTACTCAGGCTATGCCCACTGACATAATAGACTGGTTATGTGATCTCATGCTCAGGTTAAATTCAAGGTTAAATTCACTTCAGGCAATAAAGAATTTACAAATTAGAGAACTGGTGAAAAATACAAACTATTTGTTTTCTGGCTCAATTTCTGACCTTTGCTGTTCAAGACTAGGTGACACAAGGGGACTCTTGATGGGGAGACTTCAGTATGTCAGCATAGAGTTTCCCTGTCAGCTGGTAATTATCACCTCTGCTTTCTGCACTACCTACTCAGAATAAATAGCGACACAAGCAGATAGCAAACTTCTTTCCAAACTTGTCAAAGACTGCACAAGCAGAAAATTTATCTGAAACAGGACACCCTAAAATAAGGCTGTATTCTCAACACAGGTGAATCCTCTACTCGGATAAATACAAACTGCAAAGTTTAAGCTGGCTTGCAAACACTGCATTCCCAAGTACAGCATTTTATCCAAAAAGAGTATCCACTACTGAATCATCAATTAACTCCTGAAAGGATATTCCACACATCTCCTTATGAAAGCAGAGGATCTCTGGTCTGTGAGTATGATGTGACAGCTTCCATGGTATTTTATGGAGAAGAAATGAGCTTCTTCCCTTTGTTCACTGTCCCTCAATCTGAATACACATATGTGAAAATGTGAACATTTTTAAGAGGATTTTTACTTAGAAGAGCAGTCAGAACTACTCTTCATCCCACGTACACTCTGCATTACATAATGTTGGCCTGAGTTTAAGAAAATGGTAGCAACTTTGATTCAATTGCACGGTGTAAGTCCACTTCCAGTATCACTGATCTCATTTTAAGTACCAGGAAGGGCCCTTATTTGGGCAGAAGACTGCCCAGGTTCCAATTTCACTGCAGCACTACACTACACTGCTGCACATTATTAGAGTGATCCCATCCCCACCCTCAGGATGTCACAGTCAATTCGAGAGACTTCCTGATCCCTACACTTATTCCACAGAACTTTACAAATTGTGCTTTCATTAACTTTGAAATGCTTTAGTAATTAAGTTCTCTTAAACAGGGGGAAAACAATAAACACGTAAGTAGCTGTAAGACTCTCTCAGTGTGACACAAACACTCACAGGGGAAGGTTTCTTCCTCATCTCAAAGGTCCGAGTAGCACCGAAGCTGAGCGAGGCAATGACGGGATTTTTTCCCAGCGATGGCTCGTCGTCGCTGTGCCAGTCCACACTGTCCTTCTCATTTCGGTAGAGGTTGCAGAGAAGAGAGTTGAAGGTGTAGCCAGTGAGCTCTTCAATGCGCTCCTTCAGCATGGTCAGCAGAGGATGCCACTGCAATCAGCCCAGAGGGGGAGTGTAAATGCCATGAACGCAGGCCAGGGGCAGGTAATGCATGACAGAAGGCAAAAACTACTAAGAAACAAAATATATTGCACTTTAATCACAACAAACTTAAAATCAAACCAGTGACTCACAGCAATTCTGATGATATTTTTAGTAGAGCGGAGGAATGGGCTGGGCTTTCTGCAAAATATGCACGTTACCCATCGCTCAATACTAAATCATCTCTTGAAATTCTGCAGCCAGGCTGCCTTTCATACTAAAGGAGGCAATCAGGGACTAAACGACACTGCTCTCAATTGCCTGCAGCTGTTGACAGAGAACAAGAGGAAAGGTTGGCCCAACGTGGCCCTCTGTCCCCACTCTGTTAGCACAGCTTGTTTAGCTCAACTCATCACCTCTTGGGGTTTTGGCTCCGACACTGTAACTTTTCAGTGGGTCACAAAACCAATGTCACCGGCCCTGGATTTCATCCTTCCCTTTGCTAACATCTTGCTGAGCCCACAGCCGAGGGAAGCTCTGCACATTCCATTACAACTCAGTCCAGTTATTTAACGTTGCAAACTTACATCATGACTTTCATCTGTCAGAGTGCTTTTAAGAACTACACAAATATATAAAGAAAAAAAAAAGCCAAAGCAATGTAGGCCAGAATTTTTGCCCATTATATAAGCAGAAACAGAGATCAAGAGGGGATAAACTGATTCCAAATCTCCAAGTACACCACTGGCAGAAGAAGCAACAGACAGCTGGAAATATTTCCTAGTATCCACCCCTAATAAACAAGGCTGCACTACCTTCTTTCCAAGCTTCCCCAAGTTTAACAGGTATTTAACTTATTGGTTACACTGCAGGAGCCTCAACATACCATCTTTCCCTACTGGGGTATTTCTAGCTAAGTCACGCCTTCAACAATTAAGCAGCATGTGAGTAATTAATTCTAGATAAACATAGCTTGCATCTACGGGACATGTAGGGAAAGCAGTAATAACACCCCAAAAAAAAAAAAGAGCTTGCTTGCAATTGGGCTACCTGAATGTGCAGAAGAGTCCAACAAGGATTATTCAAAGCACTTTTCAGTGACCAACCAGGACTAGATTTCTTCAATTCCCATCACAGAAGTATGTATTACTAAAACATTACCATATGGTGAATTTTACAATGTAGCTGAAAGCCCACTACAAACCTGCAGCAGTGGAAGCAGTTTTGTTGAAACATTACTGCCTCACCAACTCTATCACTGCTTAGAAAGAAACATTTTCTAATACCAAAATTCACTCAGGCACAAACAGTGGATTATATCTAGAAGTGCTGCAATCACACCAATTCTTACCAAACAAAAATGGAGGGGGACAAAGCTAATTACTCCTACAGATCAAGTGTTTAAGGCACTAATCTGTTTTGGCTAAGCTGTGCACTAAACTACATTTTACTGAGGATATTTTTGTGATAGAAACTGTGTTCTACAGGTAAGGACTGCTCTTTACACCATCCCCTGCTTCTTCTAAGCTGCAGGTATTCCCACTTGCAAAGCTGAGTGAAATGTCCATGTGCAGTGTACTCATAGATCTGCCTATAGGCAACTTCCCGCCAGGGAAGGGCTGGCTTCCAGCTATGCAACTTCTCCAGTGCATCTCACTTTCTGCTTGAGTTTCTTCCTCTCAGTAAAAATCAGAATTATTCAGGAATAAAAGACAGAACCAGCATGAGTGACTCATTTAGGCCTTGTACCTTTTGGATGAGAGAAGCAAGCCAGTGGCCCAATGAGTGCTAAATCAGAACTTGATGCAAGCTGAAATGAAACCTTGAATTCAGGGTACATGGGTTCTATCCCATCTCTGAGCAGCAACAGGTTTCACAACAGGCAGTTCTGAACTGGATTTAAATCATTAGTGTACAACAGAATGATTTTGTGAGGACATTTCCCATCCCTAAAGCCATTCAGCTTTCAGAAAAGGCCATTTAAAATAATATTTCACAAATGAGTACCAAAGAAATGCCTGGTTTTCTACCACAAGTTCTGTAGGTCATAGAATTTTTAACTACAGTATTTTTGAGACTACAAAATCTTTGCAACTCATCATGTTAAATAGCGCCTTTCCAGCTCTTCTCAAACTGAGCTCTGCTAGATGGTATCCCACTTTGGCAGCCGTTCTGGGACTTGGGACACTTTTCCCTCATGCTATCCAGCTTTCCACAGTGACACCTAATTACTGCCATGGAAATTTTATACAAAGCGATACCAAGAGACAGGCTGATGGGACAACAGGCTGAGAGAGACACAGAGAGAGAGGGAGAGAAAACAGGAACAAAACATCACAGAGTCACTCAGAAGGTTTTTAACTCTTCCAAAACAGTGTGGGAAATTACATGCTACAATCTGGAGTTGCTGAGCAGATGAGTTGCATCTGTGAATTGCATAGCATCCACAAAGGAATCAAAATATGCCTAAACTCTCATTTAAGCAGTATTGAACCTAAGCGTTTCTGAAAGTAGCTGTGTCAGTAACTGGTGTTATCTGTATCTTTACAACAAAAACTCAGTATGACTGTGTGCAGTGCAATCTCCCATATAAACATGCTTAGAGTCAGTACACAGAGCAATTCAGAGTTTTGTCCAAAGCTACAGTGACCCAAAGCAAAACTTTAAACTCTAGAGTAGTAACTTCCTTTTGGCAACATTTAGCAACTAAATCACGCTCCTCTCAGTCAACTCAAAGTGTATTTTATAAAACTGACCACATTCCAGTAGCATCTGCTGCTGATCAAAAATTAAATGCTAACAGATACTCTAGATAACTAGAGGACAGAGAGAATTTTTGTCTCTTGATCTCTGCAAAGGATTTCTCTGTAGACAATAATAAAACACACACATGTAAACATATACATACATTTGGATTTGGCTGCATCGTTATCCTGGAGTATGTGTAAGGAAGTTCCCCATACCAGGATGTAAGCCGTGGTTCCTCAAAAGATACTTCTGAAAAAAAGAAAAACAGGAAAACTTTCTCAGTTGCCTTATCAAAGGATTTGAAAATGGCAAGATGATGCAATTCTGCCAAGAAACTTGATCAAAAAGAGACTGTCCATTCCCCTAAAGTTAAAAAGCAGCCCCTTAAAATCCTCAGCTTTACATAATGAACGCAAATGAAGGAATGAAATTATTCTGAAAAAATCAGGTGTGCATCTGCAGGAGAAATTACTTTGCCAATATCCTGGAAACACATCCATTTTCTTACCCCTGTGCCAGACAGAGCAGAGACTGGATGAGTTAAAGACAGCAGATGAAACTGAAATTTTATTTATAAATCTGGTTTCTTTTACGTTCACCTGGTTCCAGTTGCATAACCATGCTGCTGACCATGCTGGCATAAGTTGCAAGATGCAGATGGCTCCACTGGAAAGGGTGAAGTAGAAAGGGCTGTAACATCCATGGGACATTACAGAAACAAAATGTAGCAAGGCTGGACACAATATTTTGTCAAACACGTGTGTGCTCTGTGGTATAACACAAAACATCAGGTTAAAAATACTTGCAGCTTCTGAAAAGACTACCTTGGCAACAAGTTTCTCATGCTTGACAGGTAGCATTCTCCATTATATTGTCCCTTTATTGCCAGCCAAGAAACAAACACGGTGAAGACGTTTTCCAGCTCCATCCAGTAACTACTCTGACACATTATCTTACATCGGTTCCTGACCAAAAGGGAAATTTAGCTAGAACAGGCGCCCCTTAGTGAACAAATCCAGAATAGCAGCCTCTTCTCCTACTGCATATTGCAACTAATAAGTAAAGCCAAAGGAAAAGGAACACGCAGCTGCTGGGATTTTAAGTAAAAGAGGCAAAAAATATACCTCATGGAAAAAACCTCCAAGAACACAATTCTTGCAGCATCGCTGGGAGATTGTATGAAGGGGTGGTGACCAGACTTAATCTTAAAATGAGTGAGAAGAGGAACTGGAGATGACAGAAGAAACAGTAAAACTCCAAGATTTTTAAGACAGGCAATTTTAATTTGGAAAGATCTCATTTAGCTGGCAATAGTAACACGGTATTAGAGACTGAAGAGTAAGCTGCAGTAGTCTTCAGATATGAACGGAAAACCTGCACGGAAACTTGAGGAAGTGGTAACACTGCAAATGAAAACCAATTCTGAACAACGCACAGACTGCTACGGAACTGACCTGTGAATGACCTGAAAAGGTGGTCTACACACTCCTTACCCTGCCTGATGTGAGTTCGCTGACCCCAGGGTATGTCTTGGAGGAGCTGCTCAAACATCCAGTTTGCTTGTTCCGAGTCAATAAAGCCAGGAATCAAGCGAATCCTAAAGATGAAAAAGATAAAGGAAAATGGAAGGAATATACATTTCTGTATCTGCTTTGGGAAAATACTTTCATTTCCAGGATTCCCAAAGGAGTTAAAAATGGCTGTAATGCATCATATCAAAAGTCAAAGCCCAGTATCCTGTTTCTGACCACAGCCAAAAGCACGTGTGAAGGAAAGAACAGAAGGGCTCCTGTTGAGTCTTACCCTCACCAAGCGCATGTAAACGCTTTTCAAAATTTATAAAAACATATGACAACCAACAATATACCATGAATTCCAGAATCAGCCACATGCTGTGAAAAATGGCATCCTTCTGCTTCTTACTAACTTCACATCTGATAAATCAGATAGCCCTGATTATGGTAATACAATCAATATAAGTAAATAATTGCTCTTTATTCGCCATCTCCACATCACTTAGAATTTGATGGCCCTTTATGCATACTGCCATTTCTATTCCCCTTTTTGAAGCATAAGGAAAAGTATTTAGCACAAGGACAGTATTTAATGTCTCCTATTTTTTCATTTCCATATGTAAATTTAATATTTTGATGGGACTAACAGTCATCCAAGAATTACAGCCACTGTGGTGGGCTGCAGAGTAGGAATGCCGCTAACAGCAGTTTACTCTCTCGAGTATTCCATGCCCCAAAGATGTCACAATAAGAGTATATAGTAAAGGTGTTGAACAAAGATGTAAATCCGAGTATTAACTTTACAGAAATATATATATCCCATCAGTATATTATGAAAACAAACCCCAGAAAATGCAGGATAACCCAGCTGGCTGTGTATCTTGTCTATTTCCAGGTGGTCAAAGTTTTTATTTTTCAAAATGCTTTAAAACTTAATCTGTGTCTTTAGAAGAAACTAAGATGAAAGTACAAAAATAAAATAATACAATAACCAGAAGAAATTAACTCAAACAAACGCACAAAGAATTACTATGCCTTTGGCATTTTTTCCGCTATTAATAAAAATCTATCAAATTCAGAAGAAGAGGATGAATACTGATATTACAACTAAGTCAGCAAGGTAAAATGTATTTTAGTTAGCAGGAATCACAGAACAAGTAGGTTTTGTTTTGAAGTGTCCTGAAGCTGAAATAAGTAAGGCATGGCATAGAAGCAGAAGGGACAATCCTAAAGTTACCATGATTGCCTAAAGTTAAATGCTTTTATTAGATTAATTTAAAACAATTCCCATTTACAGCTACCAGTTTTGGGCCGCTCTTAACTGTACAACGCAGACATCACACACTTGCTGACACAGGAATACTGATCCAGATTTACAGCAGCAACTCACTGTGAATCATGACAGAAATGGACACAGCCCCTTGTCTTTATTCTTGAAAGAGCACTGGATGCAGCTCACACCAGATGTCAAGAGGTTTATTTTTCTTCTCTTCAGTGCTCCTCAGAACTGCCTAAGTCCCTGCTACCTGACACTCACAAGTATTTCCGGAAGTACTGTAAACAGATGATGCACAGGAAGGGCAGTGTGCAGCTGCTAAAGCCAAAACCCTCTGCAGAGACTGGACTTCAGAAAGCTGAGTATCACCACATCACTCTGCAAAAGCAAGTAACGCTTCACCCACTTACCTAGAAACGCCACTTGGTCCTTTGCTGAGCTCATACACACCAGGCTTGCTAAGGATGTAGAAAGGAAAGAGCCATCAGGAAGACAAACAAGAAATTATCTTAGACCAAGCAGCACAGACTAGAATTGCTGTAGGCCTGGACTAGGGAAGGTTTTCTTTGAAAAAGAAAAGGAAGTTAAAAAAGGGAAGAAATAATGTCCTGGACATAAAGGTCAGAGTAAGGCAGCAGGGCATGCTGCAGAAGTAAATGAGTGTGTGTGTACTCCATGTCCATCACCAAAGGCTCAGTACATGGTTTTACAGCTCTTAGAAAAAAATAAAAGAGGGATGCCACAGCAAATCTAAAGGAGACAACCATACATGACTGCAATCAGATCACTACGTTTGGATTTATAGGTACACTGAGGAAGAAGATTCCATCAAGACAGCTCAACTGAAGCAAGCTGGATTTTCCCTATCTCTAACTGCACCATACGCCCCCACACTTTGTCGCACTTCATGCCAAAGCTCTCCTGAGAAGATCCCCATTTCAACACAACAGGTAAGTGACATCCAAACACCCAGCTTCCCTATGACACTAACTATCAGCTACTTCTCTGAGCCCTGAAAGCAGCTGCCATACCAGCTACATTTCTGGTATATTCCAGAGTAAGTAATTTCCAGCGCTGTTTACACTGGGACCATCCCAGGAAAACGTACACTGCTAACCAAAGGAGACACACTGGCAGTTGTGCTGAACCAGAATGTCCAACTGACCATGATTATTGGCTTCCCAGCTACACCAAAGGCATAAAAAACAGTTAACAGACTTGGACTCTCCTCATAATACATTCAGCTCATTATAGAAGGGTTAAAATTCCACAATTTCTACTCCTACCAACCACAACGACAGAAAAAGTGCACAGAAAAGTCCGCAGGGTACTCACTCTATCACACCTGCCTCAGGAACTCTGCGCTCCACCTGAAAGGTAACAAGACAGCACACGGTGAATATTAAAGTACCTGGCACTCTCCAGTCAAACAGAACTCACAGTCATCTCTAGAGACTCTGTGTAGCCACACACTGATAATCCAGTGAGAAAAACACACCTCAGGGCAAGAGGGATGTAGCAGCAGCTTACCCACTCCCTCCTCGCCCCAGAAACTCTCAGATGTGGCTACCATTGAAGGCTGGTTTTTAGCCATCAACTGCCCCCTAAAGGACATTGATTTCTAAATTATTTGGATTATTACAATACTAGCTATTTATCAACTGCAATCAAGAAAATTCTTATTTTTATGTTTATAAAAATACCCTTATGCAAGTAAAAATTTAGAGCAACCCTAAGAAGCACGAACAAACCCTAGGCCTCAGTCAAATGAGCAAAACACAAGAGAGATCAGACATAGCAGGAGCTTACAGTGTAAAGCTGTCTGCACAGCTGAGACAGCTGTATTTTGTTAAAAGACAAACAGAGTAGTTTAATCCAGCCTTGGCTATCATTCTGGTTGTCTCAGGGATTTATGCTTCTCTTCTCTGAGCTCAGTGGGGTTCTGATTCGAAAGGAGTTACTGCATTGAGCCAACAAGAGGATCAAAATATAGTACTATATAGATAGCAGGTCTCTGCCACAGAGAAAAGAGAATCTTCCCAGACCATCTTCAGTGCTTCCAAGCCAAGATGACAGCCTTTCAAATAAGTCTAGCTTAGGTAGAAGCGCTCATGATTACTTTTCTCCCCAAGCAAGGAAGTGCCCCCAACTCTGCATAGAGCACAATATCCTTCATCAGCTGACAGGACATGAAGTCTCTAAAACAAATCTCATGCCCTTCCCCTGCAGCAAGTAAGACAGATATCCCATCTGAGGAATGCAAGAGCTCAACTCATGCTTAGGACATTGCACACTGAATATGCAGTAGAACACATTCTTTTAGCTCCCTAAAAAAGAGAGTAGTTGTGAACAGGCTAAACAGAGGGACTGTAACTTTCTGTTTGCCATATATGCAAAACAGTTGCAAACTCTGCTTAGTAAAAGCTACAGTTAAGGTGAGCTTTTTATTGTTTTTAAACAATGGACTACATTCTCAAATAATTTTTATCCTTTCTATCATTTGAAGTTTAATAACAGATGAGATTCTGCTAGTTATCAGGTAATTTTTACCTCTGATGGCTTTTCAAAGACAAATTGCTTTTCAGTGTGATCTTTCTGCCTCCATGCTGGTCTGGCACCTGCAGGGGCACAGCTGCTGGCCACAGGTGCCTTAGGTGCTAAAGCAAAGAGAGAAAGAAGAAAGGATCACATGGATTGAATATCACCATACAAAAATTATAGTCAGGTAAACTTAGAGAATCATTCCTTGGAGTATTCTCCTCTGCTTGGCAGAGACTCCAGGAAACTGCCAAACCTAAGAGTTAAAATAATAGTTAAATAAGAGTTAAAATTGCACAGGAACTGACTTTTTAAATATATTTATATATATTTGTTATTCATGGACAAACAAAACTGAAAACATACTTTTACCAGAAGGGATGACATCTATAACTTTTCAATTCTACAACAAACACCTATCACACACGAGCAGAAATTGCTCCATGCAGCTAAGCTGCTTCCCTCTCTCTGTATTCCTTTTCTTAGGGAAAAAAAAAGAAAGAGAAAAATACTTCTATTAAAACAGGACTTTTAAATCAGGGAGGAAGTGGAAGAGCAACTCAGGCACACCACTTCAGGTGTTTTATTTACACACGCAAACAGGCTTTATAACGGGTCTGAAACACAGACAGTCTTCACTCTGCATAATTCAAACAATGGGGAATTTTTTTTTTTAATCCCCTTAGGAACAGGAGGAATGAAATGCATGCGTGACAGAAAATTTTGGGGCCACATGCACAAGTTAAAATAGTTGGCTGTTTTTTTCATGATTAAAAAATCAGCTTGCCTAGGATGCTCAGTCTGCAGAGATATGGGAGCTTTATAGAAACCATAATCAGGTGAGTGGAACGTGTTCTGAGCACGTTCACAAAAACAAACCAGTCCCTCTTGCAAGAATGGAAACCTTCAGAGTGCTCCTCTGCCTCTGAACTCCTTGGTTTCAATGTTTGCTAAAGAACCCGTGATGTTAACACCATCCCCTTCCACTACTTCTTTATTTTGCAATGTTTCCACCGTGAAAAGCTAAACGAAGGCACATAACGCGTTTTATGAATTAGAAAAAAAAAAACTGGCTGCTTGTTCTTGGAGAAGTCAGCTCCACCAAACACTGTTCGCCTCATTCAAGCTGCCCAGGGATGCGAACGACGCGCTCACCTCAACGTGCGCATCAACAACACATCCATACCCTGCGTTCTGCATCCAAAATCGCCGCACCTCTGTGGCACACGCGCGAATTTCACTTAAAAACTGCGTTCGAACACCTGCAGTTCAGTTACCGACGGGAACGGGGGAACCGGGGCCAGCCCTCGGGGCCGCGCAGCGCGGTCGGACAGTGCAGCCGGAGACCGCCCCCGCTGCCTGGTGCTCGCCCCGTGGCGCCCAGGACGGCGGTGGAGAAATGCTCGCCGTCGGCAACCACGGGAAGGGCAGTCCCCGCCCGGGGTGCCGCACAGCGCGGCGAGGCGGCTGCGGGCGCTCCTTACCTGCGGGCCGCCCTGCCGGGCCGCCGGCCCAGCCGCCCTGCACCCGGGCCCGCTGCC